>JANHFM010002984.1:126997-143820 GCA_032468115.1 Grayia smithii
AGTTCCTTAAGTTTTCTTGGCAAAATTTTTCAGAAGTGCTTTGCCATTGCATCCTTCCTATAGGACTTAGAGAAAATGACTGGCCCAAGAATCACCCAGCTGGCTTTGTGCCTAAGGCGGGAATAGAATTCAAGAGTCCCCTGGTTTTTACCCTAATGTCTTAACCATGGAAACAAATTCTATTAAAGCATATGGGAAATTGCATCTCTTAAAGCTACTATATGTCAAGTAAGATAAAATACTTACAATTTTTGTGATGGGTTGCATATTTTCTTTGGCTGACAGGACTACATCATCAACGATAGAACGAATGTATGGAGCAGCTGAATTTCCTTCAGATAGATTACTATCTTCTTGCATTGCATCATCCTTAGCATTAATTTGACCTTAGATTAAAACAAAGATTTTGAACCTTTTAATGAAATTGTTTTTATCAAACTATAGTTTTGGGGCATAGCTTATAATATAATAGTAATCATGTCAGTATGTAAAAGCCAAGCAAAATGTTCTGGTTTATAAATGTTTTCATAAAATAACTATAGCTCATCAGACACATAAAATATAAAACAGATTACCTCTTTTGAAGTTGTATGTTCACTGTTTGTATTTTGAAGCTTGCATAGTTTTTATTTTAATTGTACCCTTAACTGTACATTTGAGTTTTACAGTTTAATCAGAATGGATGGTGGGGAATTCTAGAAATTGTAATTTACTAAGATCAAAAGAAAATGATTGTCCATCTCTCATTGAACTATTTTTTGAATAGACTTGAGTGACTCATTAAATCATCTTACTTTGGATACATTATACAAAGACAAGCTATAGAACAGGCTTTGATGCTGGGAAAGCTGGAAGAAAAGAGAAGTGGATGACCAGCAGCAAGGCTATCATTGTAGCACTAGAAGACCAGGTCAGGGAGACATTGTCATGGAAAAAAAATCTAACTTATGGTTGCTAGGAGTTAACCACAAGTTGATGGCACATAATCAGTCAATTAACTTGGAAATAAATGTTTCTTGTTCCACTGTCATGAGGCAAGTACAATGGACACCTAGCACTATTTAGACACTGCTTTGATTCCATTGCTGAGTTTGTACTTGTCCCTAGCTATTGTTTATTTAATTATGATATGACTATACTATAGTCATTAGATCATTAGGTTTGTACCATATCCTAAGCCATAACACATGGTTTATAAACCACACTGACTAGGTTGTCATGATCTGCTAAACTGAAAATGAACACTTCTATGGCTTTGATATAACCTGATTCATAATAGCAACTTTTATCCCTCTAAGCATCTGTCTCTTTAAAAATGTACATGCAGAAGAGGATATCTCTCCTGTAATGAATATAACTTTAAAAACAGTTGTTTCCGAATTATTATCTTGCAGCTGTTTTTATATTCTATTTTTTTTATAACGAAACAAACTGTCCTGAAAGTTACCTGTAATGAAATCTTTTTCTGAATCAGCTGATCCAAAAGCAAGATCCACATTTGGCAAGTTTCTGTCACCCTCAGGAACATCCTTATTTTCCATATTAGCCACCATTTTAGTCTCTGTCAAAATGTTTTCTTCTTCTTTTGATTGATCCATGTGAACAATTTCTTCTTTTTCAAACATCTGTTTTGTGTCTTGCGCAGACTTTTGATCTATGCCTTCCACCAGGGTTTCCACAGTATGTCTGTCATATTCTGTTTGTTTTTCATTAGCTATAGTAAGTAGAGATTTGTATGTTAGTTAAAAGCTCTCATATTTATTTACCTCTTGCATTCTGTTTATTATTTAGATATATTTTGCTTGCAAATTTATTTTAGTCATCTCTAACTTAGCATTTGAAGTTAAGCAGAATACACACATAGATATTACTTTTTTTCCTGCAAGAATCCTGCAGAAATTGTGGCTTCTTTTTATTGTTTACGTTTTCAGTTTCTTTCTCCTGCCTTTTTTCAGCTTAGAACTCATGACAGCAAGTTTTGTAGGTAGTCTTTTAAGTAGGCACTGAACAAACCTTTGTTCTGACCCAGTCTTCATGAGTCTCAGCCTTCAACAGCCTTATTCAGCTATAACACATTTCTTATACTTTCTAATAAGGTTATATTTCAGATTGCTAAAATATTAATTTTGAAACTTTGGTAACAAAATAAAATAAATAACAGTGTAATGTCTCAGGATTTATAATCTTTTATCAGGATTTATCCACATTATTATTGTTGTTGTTTTCAATATTTTCAAACAGAACTGGTACAAAATTTTGATCTGTTGCACAATAATAATTTAAAAGTAATATACAAGATATACATATTACATATACAACATACATATACAGTATCATTTATATTGGGGTTGATCAAATTTCTAGCCTCATTTTACTGTCTTAGTAAAGCAGATTCCAATTACAATAGTCTACCGTCCAAATGTCAGTTGGTGGACATTTGCAAATTCATTTTTAGGAAAATATAATACTGAGTTCTAGAGTAATGTACAATTTATTGCTAGGAGTGTTGTTCCCTGTGTAAAAGTATATAATAGAGCCTCCAACTTACATAAGGTTAAAGTAGCCCTCAGGGCCATTGCAGTCCAGGTGCAAACTGTGCACCGCACAAGGTTGCCACATGAGGGAAGGGACCAGCAGGCAACTGCATATGCATGGAGCTGGAAGCAAGTGCAATATTTAATACATTTTGCATTTTTTTTTTTAAAAAGATGGGGCGTTTAGTGGAATTCTGCACAATGGCACCTTTTATGTTAGCAGCAGTCCTGGTAGTTCTACTGAAATAATTGGAATTAATGTGTTCCATTAATTTAAACTCTGAGAATGATTATGTTGGGATATTACCCAAAATGCAAACAATTACAGAGCTATGCTTAAAGATGGACACTCCATGTTTAAAAAGAGTTTCATCTGAGCAACTGAATATATTAATTTGAGTAGCAAAATATGTCTCCTTCCTTCAGGTATGAAAACAGACTGTCACCCAAAAGTTTAATAATGGAAAGTATGTTTATTTTACTAGGATTTGCACTGAAATAAAGAAATTTGCACCAAGCCCTAAAAAAAAAATCTGTACATTTTTTTTTTTACAATGAGCTAATTTTCTGTTTTTTAAATCTGGAACAAAATGATTTGTCATACCGTTGTCAAATAATTTAATCAGATGTGAAACCCAACAACTTTATTAAAATCTATCCTTAACATTTAGTCTAATCAAGGGATCTAAAAATAGTTATTTATTCTGAGATTACTGACAAATTTGCTTGTATCACAAGGGAATCTGGCTTTCTTTTCAGCTCTTTCACCAAATCATAAAGCACAATCCAAAATATATTAAAAATATGCTATAAAGGGAATGGAGTTTATTTCCAACTATGTGGTGTAGAAGTGCAACCTTAAGTCTTACCTTTAATTGGATCGGGAAAGTCCATCCTTGGTTTTGGAAGGGATGCAAGTGGAACACTCTCACTAACTGGAGAGTATTTTTGCCTTAATGAATACATTAGCTCTTGAATATCATCTATTAAAGCGGCTTCTTCATCCAACAATTCTGTTTCTTTAATCTCCTCTTTATTTTCCAACTCCCTTGAATCTAAAACTTTGCTCAGAATGTCCAGAATATTAGATTCTGAAGATTCAAGGATTTGATCCAAAGCTTTTTCAGTGTCCTCTTGATTATCACTGTGTTTCTGAACAAGCATCAATTCTAATTCCATGTCATGAAACAAATGCTCTATTTTGAAAAGATGTTGTTGTCCAAGATACTTTTTTAAACGTGCAATACGCTTTTCATCAAGAAACTCTTTTATTATAAGGAGCTGAGTCACAGACTCACTGTATTCTGGCTCTCTATGTTCATTTGGGTTTTCCATCCTATCTCCAAGATCGTATAAGTTCTGAAACTGGTTTTCTAAGGTTTGTGGAAGTTTAAGACCTTTTTCTGAAAAATCTGTAGGGAGGTCTTCATTTCTTTGACTGAAATGATAATCCCTGTTTTCTGGTTCAGAAGTATTTAAATTGCTTGGCATTATTTCATCATGTATGGTTTTTTTCTCATGTGGAGATGTTTTAATTTTAGACAATTTTGTCAACATCTTCTCCTCATTGTCTTCATTTCCCTTCATTTTACTCTGCTGGGAATTATAATTTAGTTGCTTTGCCTCATCACTGGCCTCGTTAATTTCTTCTCCCACAACTTCTTCCTTAGCCTGATCAAGTGTCATTGCATCTTCTCCTGTTTCGTCAACAGGATTAGCAGTTTTTAAAATAGCACTATTTGGCATTTGCAGCTGAGGACTTGAAATATCAGTATCTAATTTGAAACTCTGGTCATTTATCCGTTGCTCCTTGGATAATTTTGCACTTTCAGCATTTTCATCTTGTAGTAATTCCTCTTCTATTTCTTCTATGAAATCATCATCTTCAGGTTCTAGGTCTATTGGCAGGAATTCTTCTGTGAGTGATTTTTCTGTATTTAAATAATCAGCTTCAATGTAATCAACATTATATTGAGTAAGGTTTCTATGCTGGGTAATTGCCTTAGATTTTTCTAGAACAATTTTTTTCTCAAATGTTTCCTTGGTACTGGTAACATCATTCTTTTCACTATTTAAATCTTGCACTTCAGTTCCTTGTTGAGAATGTTCAATAGGCACTTTGATATTTTTTTCACTGGAAATACTTCCCGTTGCAGAGACATTTGACTGTTTTTTACTACTGAAAATCTTTCTTAATTCAAAATCTTCTTTAGGTTCCTTTGTGTCATACTTTGTTTTTCCATCATCCAAATCACCTAGCGACTGGTTCATTAGGTCCTCTGACAAGTCTAGTACTATGTTCACTTGCTGATTATCTTTCTCATCTGTTTTGCTCATTATTTCCAAGCTATTGTCTTCACTTTTTTCTTTCCCTCTTTCATTATCTTTCATTATTTTATTTAGAGAAAAATCTTCTGGATCAACTTTGATATCTAGAGGTGGACTTAATATTTCTTCTGTTGTTTTTATAGATGAGTGCTGGTCTTCCAAAATAGTTGTAGAAGTGCTTGGCAGTTCTTCTCTTGTCAGCTCTTCATTTTTTGCATTCTCATCTGCATTGTACTGAATTGTATCTGTTTCTCCTGTAAGGTCTCTGATATTTACATCATGCAGCTGTTCTTTAATAGAATCATGTTTTGATGTTAAAGGATCATCTTCAGTTGAGGTATCTGAATGGGTTAACACAGACTCAATATTTTGCTGTTTTCTAAATAAAGCTTCTTCTTCTCCTGTTTGATCATCCTGACCATCAGTTTTATCAACTATTCTTTCATCCTCACTGACATCTGCAAGTAAATTATCCCCTAAATGTGCAGAATCATCTTTTGTTTCATGCTGCAGTTTTGCAGCAGCTTCCCCAGTATTATCATCATTACCATCATCTTCATCATCATTTTCATCCTCACTATCATTGCTTGCTTCTGATTCAAATACATCATCAGATGACAGCTTTTCGGCTTCTGGATCTTTTGACAATGTGGTTTCTTCTTCTACAAATGATAATGAAGTAATTTCTTCTGACTGTGCCTCTGGTTCTTGTTGCTTCTCTACATCATAAGAATCAATGTCCAGTTCTTCCCTGAAGTTGTCATCATCCCGTGATGTAACAAGGCTTGTTGTCTCATCATCAGACACAAAGGCATCTGCAGTTGAGCCAAATGTTGTTTCCAAACCTTCCAATACTTCGTTGTGCAAAAGTGTATGAGCAGCATCATTTTTATCTACATTATCTGATTGTTCGGTTTCACCCTGAGAGTTATTATGATTTTTGGCACTTTCATGTTTTGGCACTTTTAATGTTTCCTGCAGCAGTTCTTCTGAAGGCTGATGTGCATTTTTGTCTCCCTGAGAAATGTCTGCCTCCTGACCTACACCAAGGCTCTCCCCCTTGGAATCAAGAGCTGCTTCTTCATTCTCATTCTTTTTATGGAGAAAAGTGCTGTGTTCATCATGGTCCTCATTGCCTTTTAAATCTGTTTTAAAACCACGATCAATCTCTGGATCAGCATAAACTGTCCAATCAATCACTTTGTCTTTCATTGTTTCCGACTCTGGTTCTTTCATTTCTATGTTCTTTGATAGTTTTAAAAGTTCGTTCACATCATAATTGTCAAAATCATCTTTGTCTTTACCAAAGCAAACAAAATCTGTTTCCTGAAAGGAAAAAAAATCCTCAATTTTAACTACTTTTAAAAAATATACATTTACATGAATTGTTCCTAGTGTCTAAGTAATCACACTAGTAGTCAAACTCTTTAAAACATAAACAAGATCCAGGCTGCAATCCTCTCATATTTAACAATGAGGAAGGCCCATCAATTCCATTTGGCATTTCATAACTATGCATTCTATTGGGTTGCACTGAACCTGTGATATATTAAATTGGACATTATCACAACTTATCTATCTTTAAACTACAGCTTCAATCCTATATTCACAATGGAACTGGACTGCACTGGATTATAGTGAAGCAGGCAATGATGCCATTTAACATAAATACAAAGTCTGATAATCGGATATAGTAGGAACCTGACAATACCTTTCTTTTCTAGGTCCTAGTCAGGCAGGAAAATAAAGGTTTTACTTTGAATCTACTATATATTTTCATACATGTCTAGTGAAAAAAGAAAAAGGATTGATGAATCAGAGGGTTGCATTTTGTGCAAGCTGAATAAATTAGTAGAATTTTCTTTATCCTCCTCCCTAATATTTGAAAACAATTAATTGCACCTCCTTAATGATTAGCCTAAACAGAAATGAATGCTTGATGAGCAGTTTCCTATTTTTCCAATCTATCTTTTTTCTCTGCATTCTGAATCTACTGTCTACATACAATTCTATTATAACATGTAGCTGGAAAACAACATATACATTTAAATAACTTACATCTGTTGGTAATTCTAGCTCATCATGAGTATAAATATGATTTATTTCAAGTAAATCCTTGGGAAAATATCCAAATGCATTTCCAACCTGTTTACAAAAACAAAATAGTGTGTAAGAAGAAAACATCATAGGGACTCTATTTCTACCCTTGTTTAAGCCCAGCTGTGCCGAATAGCCCATGACCCATGCAGAAGCACAAGCTCTAACAAAGTAGGCTCCAAGCCACAGGATTCAGCAAGTAAGACCAACGTCTTCCACAAAATGTTTAAATATTATTTAAAAATAACCATACTGCACCACGATACCTATTTATGGCACTCAGATTTCTTTTCAAACGATTTCATTTCATAATTTTAAAATTATTTAAATTAGAACCACAGAATAAAATAAAATTTGATCCATTTTATAAACAAAATTAAACGAAAGCTACCATTTGAATTATTAACTTAACAACCACAATTGTGGTAGTAATTTGTCACAATTGTAAAGTGGGTCACTATTTGACTATGCCCTTTTTTTTCAGTAGTAAGTGAATGCAGTCAATAAGTGAGCCCATTGTTCGCTATGGGTCAGGTTCTTCCAGAAATTGGAAGTAAATTGTGGTCATGTGACTGTGGAGTGTTGCAGACACCATAAATGTGAGCTGGTTGCTGTCATGTGAAAATGGGAGATACAGATGTTGAACCTCAAATCTGGGTTGTAAGTCCCTTTTCGGGCTCCATTGTAACTTGGAATGGTTGCTAAGCAACCAGTCATAAATTGAGGATTATCTGTGATCCTAAATTAATCTCTTAGAGAGCTACAGAAGAGGGTTTTTTTCTCAATGAATTTATAAAGGGCTTATGCTATCTAATGCATCCATATTATATTCTCTAGGTCAGTGTTTTCAAATTTGGCCACTTAAGACGTGTGAACTTCAACTCCCAAAATTCCGTAGCCAGCATGCTGACTCAGGGATTCTGGGAGTTTTAAATTCATATGTTTTAAAATGGTTAGAGTTGAGAAATACTGCCCTAGATTATTACAACTGTTATCAGGAAGCCCATATTAACAGTGGAGAATTGCCACTGAGATTAGATAAACTTGGCAGTTAGAACCTGGCAGAGCACATTAAAAGTAAACACACTGTCTACAGATACTACATGTAGTTGTGCTTCCTGAGCGTTGTTCTTTCCTGGTAATAGCTTTTATTATAGGAAGATTCAAACATTATCAATTGACCACATGAAATGTTTTATGATATGTCATAAAATCCTATATGATAATTTTTATGTCATAAAATATTTTACAAAATTTGCCAAATTTCAATTACACTGGAGTCTCAGATCCTGAATTTTGGATGCATTCTGTAAATTAGCCAATCCGAAGTACAATGATTCAAAAATTGTTGCCCTACGATGTCCTGTTTCGCCCAGTGAAAGGTTACAGAAAAAATAATTTTAATAGTATATAGATAGCAGTCAGAACAGTATGACTTCTTTTGCACAGGAAAATAATTTTTTAGAGATACAGTGAGTCCCATCATGTAATATAGCCACCTCTTAGGATCTACTCACAAGTGACTTATAAGTAAAGAAATAGTAGCTTACTAATATCTCCTTGACTCTCACTTGCAAAAAAACCCACTTACTATAAAACAAATCACTTTGAACTAAAGTAGCATCTCTGAAAGAAATTCTAGCACCAACCTAAGATAACAGCTTTTCATGCTAATCCAGAAACAAACAAAACCAACCACATGCTAGTTAAAAATTATGTGTACTGAGGGAAGTTCCCAGATACCATAGGAATTTGACTTAACTAGTATTATTTTAAATGTCTCTTAGGCTATTACTATATCATATTTACAACAGAGAATGGTATCCAATAACACAGTCATTCTTAACAGGTGGCATGCATGCCACAGGTGGGACTCAGGTAGTCTATATGAGTCACAGAGTAAGCTTTTAAAAGTCTTTAACATTTGATATGGATGATAATAATGCTTTTATGAAATTGTTGGGGAAAAGAAGCTTATCATTACAGCTAATACACTTACATTCTCAAGCTTATTTCAGCAATATTTGAAATGTTACTATAATCACTATAGTCAACCTTTTCAACTGAAATTAAGTACAGATGTTTTAATTGTTAAAAATAAACTTGCTAATAACATGTTCTTGAATGTCACAGCAGATTGATGATATTTACAAATTCTCATTAATATAGTTTGCCATGCCAGACTATGTTATTATTACATTTATTATTTTAAATAACTCACAGAAATATCATTATTTAAATAGGATGAACTGGCAATGGCATTTTCATTTTCCTATGAGATGTTTCTTCAGATAAATTGATATTTGGTCACAGAGGAATTAGAGATATTTTCCTGAAAGGGAATTTTATCCATACAGACTCAGATTCAAGACCATTGAACTGCATGGGTGAAGGAAAAGGAAACTGTTAACCAGTTATCTAACTTAGGAAATGCCATAGAGACTACGGATAATCATATTCATTCCAGAAATGAAGACATAAATCAGACATCTGTCTCTGTGATTATATTCTTTAGTCTTTTCCTCAACTACCTCTAATTAAGTATTTACCATTTTATCCCAACTTTAAAATGGTGGTTATTTCAGAACAAGCTGAAATATTAAAACATAATTGGTTATTATTTGTAAGGTATGTGAGAATGACCTTGGGAGACAGGAGAATGGGGAAAGAGAATGCTGCTTAAGGAACAATCATGTATGAGCGGCCATAGCCCAGGGCTGCATAATGGCCAAAGAAAGAGGCTCAGAAGGGACCTCCCCCAAGTTCTCAGGTTGTGAAGCAGGACCTTTGTATTTTCAACACTTGCAGGATTGATACCAGTTTTCCTAGGTAGACCAAAAAGGAAATATGACCAGAGGAGCTAATTCTACTTTACTGTAAAGCTATATTAACAGAATTTTTAAAGTCTGAAAGTAAAAATCTCCTGCTGTCTCCTTTACAACCTGGAACTTTGGGTGGAGTCGGTGGGGGTCCCTTCTGAACCTGTTTCATAGCCCATTGTATAGATGTGGGCTATGGCCTCTCTTATCTGTTCCGTAGGCAGTTTGTCCACCCCCTCTAAGTCATTCCCATATATCATTACACTATCCAAATTTGTTTACAATCCACTCACAGGTTACAGACTTCAGGGCTTGCTTTTTATTTACAACACAAAGCAGAAGCAAGGTTATACTTTGAAACAATCAGCATCCTTAATTTTTCACAAGTCCTAGAAAAAATAAACATATGGGATCCCCAAACCAAACTATTTCTAAATTCTTTCCTTTAGCCAATTCAAAATTTGTATCATGCCTTAATTATTTTTGAAATATTCATATCATGCCTTAATAGACAGAGAAATTAAAGAATGGGTCCTTACAATACTAACAAACAAAGCCTGGAATTCTTCAAATATTTCTCAGCAATTTTAGGAAACTTTGGTATTGTAAGATACATATATTTTTTTAAATAGTTGATGAACATATATAAAGTTTTAATTAAAACAGTAATTAAAATATCAGGTTCTCCAATGTTTGTAAAATCAAAGAAAACTTACACTTCCAGCCCAAAGCTCATTTGTTCTTCCAATTAATTTGTAATAAACATATATCGATTCACCTTCTTTAAAACCTATAAAACGACAATCTGGACCTTTAAAATCCTTTACTGCTTTTCCTCGACACATTAACACTGTTGAAAGAGAGACAAAAATAAGAGACAGTGAAAGAACTCTGACATATATGTCACTGACATATAGACCATCTTGTTCACAAAAAAATGCCATGTAGCCCAGGAATGAAAAGCACTATAGTAATGTAGCGAAATTATGTTTTGATTATTTCCTAGCACAATGAAACCCAGTCAATAATTTGCTGAAATTTATGACAAAATCCCTATTTAAGTCAATGAGCTGCAGCTGCAACTTAATCCACAATTAAGTTCTATCTAGACTAAAAGGAACTTGAAATATTAGATACATTATCAGTTAACATCAGATCAAATGAATAATCTCTGACAACAGATTCAGCTGTGCAATTAAAGAACCACCCACTTATTTTTTTTATTTTCAAAGAACATATTTTATGTACTTGTTACTTTTAGTAATTTTATGCCAGAGACGGAAAAGGAATACAGAAATGAGAGATACTGAAATTGCTTCTCATTAAAATCACTTGCAGAAATTGCAGGTTTATTTACAAAAAAGGCACAAAATATTCATATTTATTAAATATACATAAAACGCATTGAAACAATGCTGGGGGGAGCATTAAGGCAAACAGGTTATATTAGAAGTTTACACCCCTATCCAATGTTAAAATTGCACATTCATGCCCCGAGGTCAATGTAGGACAGTACTAACACAATTGGCTTGCTGCCAATCAGCATCCTGGTCCAATTTAGGATGCTAGTTATAAATCTTACATAGTTCAAGGCATGGCTATCTCCAAGACTACCTGCTTCAAAGTGACCCTGCATATTCTGTAAATTCTGGGAAAGAAGCCCTGCTGAGGGTCCCATTTCTGAAAAAAAATCTACCTGCAGGAGTACTGGTCTGCCATGTAAGCAAGACATCCTTGAGTAAAATATACAGGAACCATTACCTGGGCAAAAAAGGAACTAAACATGTTTTAAATCAAGACACCAAGACAACATTCGGAAACAGTTCAGATGCCTCCCTAATTTAGTGCATGAGCAGAAGGTTCAGCACAATCAGACTTGCAAGATTCTGATATAACCATTTTCCATAATAGTTATCACCTTTCTATGGAGTTGATTTCATGGTTTGGTCTACCTAGACAGAGTGACCTCTGGAGCAGGGCCTGCTTAATAGTGGTCTCCCTCCTCTCAACAGCTTGCTTGCTTCCACACTTAATAATTGTGTATTTCACAGTTTAAAAAAATGAAAATGAAAACTTGTCTCTGGAAAAAAAGCATTCGGAGATGTAATATTTTCTCTTATGCTCTTTCTCTGCAGGTTAGTACTGATACAATATACTGAATATTAGGTCACTGTTTCAATGTTTTAAATTTTTATTTTTGTTGAATGCCACACTGAACCATCCAGAGTAGTGACATAAAAATACTATTAATAAAATGGTAATGGAACCACAACATTTGGATAACAGAAGTCTTTTTCTGTCAAAGCACAGTATCTCAGATGATAACTTGTCATGGATCCAGCCAAAGGTAAATACAGTACGCAGAGGTGATGCAGAGAACGTTGCTCAGATTTTAATTCCAAGCATTTTTTTACAAAAAAATCCTTCTGTAGTTATCAAAAAACCTTAACAGCCGTTAAGTTTTACAGCGGCCCAAACAAGACTCGATTGCTTTCATCATCGCCTCCACTAAGAAGCACCGGAAAAGCCAGGAATGCTCAGCTAAAGGCGTCTCTCGCTCTTCTCAAGCAGGCAAGGCGAGAGGAGGGATGCCCGACGCTACGCCTCCCTCCCCGGCTCCCCCGTCGCCCCAACTTGGGACAGAAACTGCGGTTGTACGAAAGGAAGCAGAGGCTACAGTCCACCCTTCCCCAGCGCCCGCGAGGAAGGAAGCAGCCCATCGCGGCGTTGCTTGACGTGGCCTTGGGGATGCCACAGGTCCAGCCTGTGGTTCAGAGCTGCGGCGGCTCGGCAGTCGCAGGGACCCGGCGGATGCCGTCCTCCCTTCACTTACTGCTACATTCGGGATCGGCGCAGCGTTTGAATTCGGCGAACCGGCGGTCCGGGTCTCGACTAGCATGACTGGGAGCCGCCGGGATGCAAAGCAGCAGTGCGAAGAGCGGGAGCGCCCGGGAAAGATGCCGCCGCGCCGCAGCCATGTTTTATTTGACGAGGGCTGCCGAGCTGGTGGAGGGGGGAAGTAAAGCAGACACGTCAGCAGAGCCGCCCGGGAGAAGGATATGGAGAAGAGGAGGAGCAGCAGAAGTTGGAGCCGACTCGGTTTCTCCCAAAGGCAGAGGGGATGGAGGCACCACGCCCTGGCTTTGCCCTCGAGCATCCTCAGCCGGCTACCAAAGCCCAGAGGAAGAAACGCTGCACCTGGCTTGCTAAAAGACATTCAACTCTTCACCCCCAAATTCTATTATAATCGGTATCTGAGATAACTAAATACACACATACACACACACACACACACACACATACACACACACTGTATATATCCTATATAAATAAATGAGGCGAGGCTTCCTCTGATATGGCTTGCAAGGAAATATTTTTCATCATCTATTATTAAAGAAAAGGAGAGCTGTGCTACAGTCCCCCAAAATCGGAAGTCTGGTAATAGCTTTTCTGAGTAACAAATTTTGTTGAAAGACAAGCTTTTGTGAATTGCAGATCATTTCATCAGCTGCCTAAAGGTGCTAGAGACTGATGTAGTTTAATATGTTGCAATTACAAATGTATAATTATGTGTCTCACATGTAAGATGCATCTGCCAAACTGTGTTCCCATTTCTTTTCTCCAGACCATTTCAAATCCTGTATCAATTTAACCCAGGAGTGTCAAAATCAAGATCCATGGGCTGGATCCAGCCCGTGGGGTGCTTAGATCTGGCCCATGGGGCCACCCTGGAAGCAGCAAAGAACCAGCCTGCAGTGCCTCTGCCAGTGAAAATGGAGCTTGAGAGGGCCACACATGACCCTCCCAGGCTCTGTTTTTGGCTGGGACGGCCTCCTGCAGCCCTCTGCCAGCAAAAATGGAGTTGTGGGGGGTGCATGCAGCCTCCCAAGCTCTGTTTTCACTGGCAGAGGGCTACAGGAGGCCATCCCAGCCAAAAATGGGGCCAGCCCACCCCAACCGGCCACGCCCACCCAGCACCCCGAGGTCAAATACAACCCTGATGCGGCCCTCAATGAAATCGAGTTTGACACCCTGGTATAGTCCCTGTATGCATTTTATTCAGTGAACTGCAGCTCACAATTGTTTATTCAGAAAAAGTGCTACCAGATTCATGTTATTTGTCAAATTGTTCTGAGTTTGGGCCTTAATTTACCGAGCCACTATGTAATGAGTCAGATTGCCACAATTTATTTAGATTTATTTACTTGTTCCCCTCAGTTAGTCCCAAAACAGATGGATTTTACAACCAAGGGATCTCTCCCGAAGTGGGAGATCATTTTTCAGATACGTTAAAATATAATTTAGATTGAATTATGGGAGTTGAGGTCCACATGTCTTAAAATTGGCAAGGTTTAAAAACACTGACTTAGACTAAAGGAAAAGAGAAAAATTCATTTTTAACCTCTGAAAAATAATTTTCCTGCAAATTGTCCAAGGTAGTAGGCTGCAAGACAAATAAAGCCTCTTCCTCTACCTTACTATCTTTTATTTTCTTAGTGAAAGATGTTATCTCTGAAGATATGGTTGAATGCAAAAATACACAAAAATTAGTATTGTACAGGAAAATATATTCATCCAAGAATCTGACAGAAGAAAGCCAAGGTTTGTTTGATCTTGTGTTTCCCATGAAAGAAGCAGCCTGCTGCCTATGAAATGTAATTGTATTCATCTTTGGATGGTTGTCAAATAATGAAATATGTAAAGTAGGCAGAGTTCCTGATGCCAAGCACACACTTTGATTGTGCGCAATCCACTGTATTTATCCAATCATTGCTATTTACTTATTTGCAATTACTATAAATAATCTTATTAACTGTGACAATGCTACAAACATCACATTGATTGTTTTATTTTTGTTGCTGTTATTCCATGCTATTCTTTGGAATCGTCAGTGTTAACCTAAACATTCTGAAAATTGCTTACTATTCCATTCCTTAAATGTAATGTCTAAATATAGTATAAAAAAGTAATTTCAGCTGACTTATTTTTTGGTTTGTCCCATATGAAGTGGAATATTTACTGTACATCAGGTTCTTCATTCATCTGTATAAATAGTACAGAGTAGGAAATATGATGATACAGAACAGTAATCCACCGTTAGTGTCAGTAAGTTACATAATAAGGTCTCTGGAGTGCTTTAGAATCCAGAGATATCATTGCTGGCTCTTGATTAGACAAATAATTATTTGCAAAGTTTCTGGTTCTCAGTCCCAAATCTATTTTATTTTGTAAGTATACTGTAAAGTCCCTAGCATGCAAGTTCCTTTGCAGACTTTGGCACATATCCATGAAATTCCTCTATGGCCACTTTTATTGTTTATAGTTCCCCAAGTTACCAAAGAATAGGTTTTACTATACTGCTATAAACTATGACAACTTTTAATGTGGATAATGATTAGAATTTTGCCACAGGACTAAGAATTAAGGACTAAGACGACAACTCACTGGACTATTTTGGATCACAAAATAAAATTCAGTTTGTAAGCAGTGGGGAAACCATACTCTATGATATATGCAATCATATAATCTCATTTTTCCCCAAGTGCATGTAAAGCTAGAATAGTCTGAGAGAAAAACAGTAAATTAGCACTTGACATGCTGAGCCAATTAACATTTAACCATAGATGGAAGAAATTTCTTCCTGAACAGTGATTAGGCTCTACATATGATTGGGTAGATTTACCAGTAGAAAGGAATAATTAATATACTAATCCCAAAGGAAATGTGGATTTTCAAAGATGATCACAGCTGAAGGGAAAGATTAATTTTCTCTGTATTACAGTATATTTAAAAACAATCTGATTGACACCAGCGTAGAAGTGCTTAACCATACCCGCTTTTGTCCCAAAGGTGCTTTTTTAGGAGGCAACTGGATTTTGTTTTTTCACTTTTTTCACTTCTTCACTTCTCATCCAAGCAGCTTCTTCAGCTCTGACAGGATAATGGGGAATGGAAGGATTTATATTCCTTGCAGACAGCTGGTCATCTGCATTCTTTTAGAGCAGTGTTTCTCAACCTTCTCAACCTTTGCTGGCTGGGGAATTCTGGGAGTTGAAGTCCACCCATCTTAAAGTCACCAAGGTTGAGATACACTGTTTTAGAGGGTCTTTGAAGCACTTGGAGGTTTATCAAAGAAAAAACAAGAAAGTCCAGTTGCCTCCTGAAAAAGCACATTTGAGATAATCATAACCAGGGTGACTGAGAATCTTTGCAGACATTGTCTTTCAAAATATTCCTAGTCTAGATTTCATCCCTAGGATTTTGGGGTGATGCCTTGACCCGCTTCACTAGGCTCAACCCTCAAAAAAGGGCCCTCTACAAGAAGCATTTTCTGTAAGTGACTCTGAAATGGTGAATTTATATTAGCCTAGATGTAAATATTTCAATACAATATTACACAACTACAGTCCATAATATAAAAATAAGATGTACTGCACAACAGTGAAAGGCAACCTAAGAAAAAAGCCTGGAAAAAGAACTATTTGTCAACCTATTAGACTTTGCTCTTCCTTCAATTTATCCTTGTTACAATTGTTATGTACCGAGAAACCATCAGAACCACTGAAAAATAGATAAACTGGTATCTTCAACGAGGCTCAGTGTCCGGGGCGAGGAAGGGACGTAAAGCCATTAGGCACGAAGGGGAAAGGATTCGCGCATGCGCAGACGAATTCGATAGTCTGAAAGGCAGGGAATATCACGTGGCCGAAACGTTTTCGTGGTGCCCACAGAAAAGATGGCGCTGGCCGTTGCCAAGCATCCGAAGTGAAAGAAAAGGCGTCGTCGTGTAGAATGTAGCGCGCATATTCTCGGAACCGGAACGAAAGGAGGTGGGAAGAAAGGAAGCTTCCTATCCCGGTAGGTAGCGCTAATCTGAGAATTCTCGGGTGTTGTGCTCTCATCGGCTAATAGCAATAAAAAAAAGGGAAGGCAGCACACCCTGTTTTACGAAGGGTGTGTATGTGTGGTTGCTATTACAGCATTTAAATCAGTGTTTCTCAACCTTGGCCGCTGGAAGATGTGTGGACTTCAACTCCCAGAATTC
>JANHFM010002985.1:13989-25800 GCA_032468115.1 Grayia smithii
TTGGGGGTCACCACAACATGAGGAACTGTATTAAAGGGTCGCGGCATTAGGAAGGTTGAGAACCACTGGTTTAGACTATTGAGCATTATATTATACTAACAGCAGAGTATTTATTTTATGTTTTCCTTCTCAGAATCTTTGCAGAAAATGTCAGTATTTTTTTATTTATGAAATTTCTAACCATTTCAACATTGAAGGATTCATGAGTGATGTAACTATTAGTTACATTTTTAAAAAGGCTGTGGAGGAGAGAGTTTAAAAGACATCTGGCATTCCATATAATTTTTAACAAATGATGATTGAATTTAGTATTTCAGTTAACTAAACAAAATGACTACATTTCATTTAACTAAAAAGAAATCCTGAATATTCTGAGCCTGCAACTGTATTTCATGTCATTTTAAGATAGGGCATTACACTAATTGAATTAAACAACAAAATAATGTCGGGTGACAGCTATAAAATATACAAAATATGGCAGATAATAGGGAAACAGCACAAAATCTTCTGTGAATCAACAGCACAGGGAGAAAGTTAACCTTTATAGTGGGAATGGCTCCTTCCCCCACAGCTCTGCTTACGTCAGCCATTAAAATAGCAACATCAGGAACAAAGCTCTATTGGTTAATGAAAGAGAAGGTGAAGAGAGAGGGTGAGAGAGTCTACTCCAAGTTGCACTGATCAAATCCTTTTCCATGATAACCAGGCCACCTTGTTAATTTCTGTTGGAAAAGTGCAAAGTTTAAGCTGAAAAATCATAGTGCTTCCACTTATGTTTCTCCTAGTTTGCTTGCGTCGGCTCTGTGGTCACTTTTAGCCATGTCAGCATGTTGAAAATTGCTGATGGTAAACACCAGAGGTATGTATGCACAATACTGAAGAGACCACAAAGAATATAGCCTTGGGGGAAATAGTAGATTTGTTCATATACATGCTATCTTGTTTTTCTTTTCTTTTTTTGAAAAGACTGCTGAAAAATATTTCAAGTTCAGATTTGGGGTTGTGTAGTGTAGATGTTTTTAATTGATTTTCTTTACTAGAAGAACAAACTGAAATATAAGGAAGTAAGAGAACAAGAGAGCAATCCAGATTTCAGGAGTTTGAGCCATTTGTGTGGACTGCAGTAATAGATATATGCACATGTAATACTTCGAGTGACATGTTGCAAAATGTGCCATAAACAAGAAGGTAATAGATAGCTAGTTATTAACAATACACGACTAATAAACAGATTCCAGTTAATGGACCTATAAAACAACATTCATACTGCATTAATTTCCTGTAGCTACATGGGATGCGTTTAGACTTTGGTCTCTAAAGCCCTAAACAATTTAGGACTATCTTACTTCAGGTAGTAACCTGACTTTCCATTTGATCACTGAGACTGGCATTCTAACAAACCTTTGCAAAAGTGCCCCAACTTGGAATCGCCTTGGAATTTTCTTCTCATGGCATTACCATGTGATTTTGATTAGTATAGAAAAAACCCAAATTAGTGAGAGCTATTCATGCGCTGATGGGCTATGATGGCTCAGTGGTTAAAAATACTGAGTTTGTCAGCTGGACAGCTAACAGCCCACGTTCGAGATCCAGCACAATGCAACAGGATGAGCTCCTGTTCCTTGCCCTAGCTCCTCCTTACTGTGTTACATGTAATATGTACTATATTTTGCATTATAATCACATAGTTTGGATATTTTATATACTCTGGGAGCATTTATGTCAGATTGGGTAAACATTAGTATCCATTCACTTATAACATTTAAATGGTGTTCTCTTCCCTCATCAACAGATTTACACAGGTTGGAGAAAGGTGTTTAAGTGGTGGGGATGAAGAATATGTATAAAATAGCATTGAAGTTCTAATTTAATCTTCAATTAAGCTATCAGTGCCTGTATCTTAATCTGTCCTTCAATCTCCCTATGTGATAAAGATGTAAAGGATCCTTGGTGCTCTCTCAGCTTGCTTGTTTTCTTGCAGATATTTCATTACCCAAACTAGGTAACATCATCAGTGCAAGAAAACAAGCCAGTTAGAGAGCACCAAGGATCCCTCATGTCAACCATGAGTACAAATACTGCGAGGTGGCGCAGTGGTTAGAGTGCAGTACTGCAGGCTACTTCAGCTGACTGCTAGCTGCAGTTCAGCAGATCGAATCTCACCGGCTCAAGGTTGACTCAGTCTTCTATCCTTCCCAGGTGGGTAAAATGAGGACCCAGATTGTTGGGTGCAATATGCTAACTCTGTAAATCGCTTAGAGAGGGCTGTAAAAGCACTATGAAGTGGTATATGCCTAAGTGCTAAGTGCTAAATATTCTCCTTGATAAAGATATCTCTGTTATATAAAAGTTGGGATTTTAGTGGATATATTAATCTGAAGTATGTTGTTTTGAAGCATATTGTATAACACAGATACCCTGACATAAATTATATGCAATAATTTAAAACTATCTATTCATACTTTGACAATGCAAAATGATTTAGGTAGAAGCTCCAGAACATGCCATGGGGACACAAACAGATGAATAAACCATCTGATGGGAGTCCCAAAGACTTGTCAGAATTAATAAGATTTTACCATTGTCTGTACTGTAGGTGAGCAGAGCAATATAGTGTCATATAAGAAATATCCTTTCTATGGTACCATTACTGGTGGGGTAGTCCTGATTTTGGCTTCTGCTCTTATGCAGGTTAGTTTCTGATTCAACACAGTTTCAGGCTTTGAAGGCCAAAACCTGGACTTTCCAATGTTATAGGGATGGGATAGGAAACAATCTATCAACCAGAGAAGATGGCATCTTACTTCAGATATACCTTTTTCTGAATGGTACGGAAGTCATTTTGAAAGTCTTTTTGCCATGAGGACTTTTTTTTTTCCTTTCTAAAACTGTACGTTCCCTTCAGCATGCTATGATCTCACTAATCTCCTTTCTTATAAAAGACAATAAAATCTTACCAAGCTTCTGTTCTAAGGACTATTTTTAAAACAGATTTGGATTTCTGAAGCAAACAGTATATCCTTTCTCTCACTTTCAGTTTCTTTGCTTTGAGCCTCTCCCACTTCCCTGGTGGTCATCATCAATATGTGGTAAATAAGGTTTTTGTTCCCTTTCTTGCAAAAGTATATATATCTTCCCTGAATAGCTGGCTTCTCTGTCAAATTTTAGTTTCTGAAAATCCACAGAGCTTGTGGCTGTGTTTCACTGTTTTAATGGCAAGCTTCTAATAGCTCTATAGCAAATACATACGGCAGAAGAAGACAAAGTAGATTGCAGCCCAGGCTTCAATTTCCTCAGATTTCCTAGAGAAAAATCTATACCTCTTCTGCTTTCAGAAAACTCAACACAATAAACTTTTAAAAAAAGAGGGGGAAGTAAGCAAAAGCTTTTTGATTTGGTTCTTTTCTTTTCATTTGCTGCATAAACCTTAATGGTAAAGAGGCCAACCAACAATATTGGTGATTCATTATTATATTTTTCACTTTTAAAAGGGGAGGAGGAGGGGGAAATTGCATAATAAAAAGGGCTTCTGCTACATTTAGAATAAAACATCATGTGTCCTCTTTCATGATGTGAACTTAATTATAGCATGCTATAAACCTCACATTTGTAAAGATTTGCCCCCCTCCCAAACTTATTTTTATGATACACTTATAACAGCAACAGGGCGTTAATATGCTTGGATTTTGTGCAATTCTGAACAGGTTGCCTCTACAACTAAAAAATTCAGTATTGAGATTTTAAAATCTCAATACTTTCTACAAGTAAAAGTTGTGTGTGATATATAGATAGATTGGCACTCTGGGTTTTAATATTAAGTTAATATTTAGTTTTGGAGCGCTAACAACCTGGATCACTTTGACAGACCTCTTCATAAGGAGTCACTTCCAATTTAAGGAATATTAGTCAGAGAACTTGCTCTTTTTTGTTTGCTTAAACCATTTTTTGAGTCAGATGTCCCAGGATACCTAATATATTCACATATTTTTTATTAAATAATAAGAAACCAGTATAATGGAATTCTTTGATGTTAAAAAAAAGTAGGAATTATAGTCAGAAAAACCAAACTAGGAATTTTAATGTTGTGTGCATGCACATATATTTAGTAACAATACTTAGGTGCTGTTGCAGACAGAATATTTTATAAAGCATCTTTCAGTAATTATAAGAAGAATATGCATTTCATTGGGAGGCATGTTTATACACACACACACACACAAAAATATACACACAATTTTAAGGCTTCTCCTGTTTAAGTATCTGCACTGTTTGAAACTATGCATAATAGTATAATTATCTCAAAAGTTGTCTTTTTCCAGCTATCTAGATTTAATCAATCATTGTTTGAGGTTAAGGACACATACATACATACATACATACATACATACATACATACATGAATAGTCTGGGAAAAGACAATAGCAACAATCCTGAAGGGAAGCTGGACTAAGAGAAAAACCTAGATGAGTTACACAGTGAGCTTCCCTGCCTGAACATGCATTTTCCCAGGCAGATCCAACAATTGAGATGCTACCGCATACTAACTCTCAACAACAATTTCTTGTCTATAAACTGAGAGACATAAACAGTTTTAGAACTGGTCAGGCTTTCCACTTCCAATGCTTAGCAGAAAGCTAGGTATCCCTTCTTCAGTTGACACAATAACAACATTGAAACATGTCACACCTCTTATTTCTGTGTAGTCTTTTCAGATTGTTGTGAAAGGATGATTGCATTTAAGCTATTCAGCTAGCATGTGCTATAGTGCAAAATCTATGAATTTGGCATGCATGTGTAATTCAAACTCAAGATGATTGCATTGTTATAGCTGTTTTATATAATGTGTCTTCTATAAATTAAAGATACAAAATGCTGTTTTATGTATAGCTCTAATCCAGAGCATTTAGAACTCAGTTGAGTACTTTTAGGTAGGTTTTTCCCCGAGTTCTTCACATTTTGACCCAATGATTGATTTGATTTGAGTTTAATAAGGTTTTTAACTGCAGAAGATGTCATGTTTAATAGCTTTATCAAATATTTTATCTGTTACTTTATTGCAATGCATTTTGCTCTAATATTAGTTTTGTATAATCAATGTTTCTATTAATGAAGGATTACTATAACAAGGATCAGAATTCTTTATGAAAAGCTTCCATAGAGCAAGTATTTATTGAGATATTAATTGTAACATAATTTATTTTGGAAGCGGTTCTTAGGTTTTGTTTTCAGGAATTCTATCCTTAGCTAGTTGCACCTTGCTTGCCATTTGAGTTTTGCACTGCAGCGCTATTTGAATAATAAGATGTCCTGAAGTGTCCACTGTTTCTCAAGGGAACTATAGCTCTCCAAAGGTGAAGCTGAGAGCAAGAATATCAGCAAAAGATATACCCACTGTTTGCTGTGAGAAGGAGCTTTGAGAGTCCGATGTTTATTTTCTTGCAAACTGATGATAGAAATTGTAAGCCTTGTTGAGGAGAGAGATTGCAGCAATCCATCTATCTTTATGTCTCTGTGCTTACTTCTACAATCCGTGTCAAAACTGCTTATTTGCAAACTAAATCTCAGGCTGACCTCAGGAAGCAAAACAGTACACTGAATGTCAAGAGCAGCCTATTATAATATGATTATAACACCTGAAGTTCGAATGGCTGAATTGGATTATGTAAATATTTACCAGAGATGGGCTGTTATGGTGGGACCACTGAACAGTGAATGACAGCATAGCTGTCTACTACAATTTTTTTTAAAGTCTGTCTAGAGCATATTTGATCTATTTTGTACTTGTAGAGTCCAAGCCACATTGCAGACTTTGTGTGAGTGTTTGTGTGTTTGCATGTGTATGAGAGAGAATTTATAATATGTGTACTCATGTTCAAGGAAAAACGCATACATAAAGAAGAATATTGGTTTTAAAAGATTTCATAAAGCAATCTTTGCAGGCAGAAACTGCCAGAATCCAATACTTGGCATATAGATTTGGAAGTTCGGTGAATCTGAACAGGTACCAGATGGTAGATGCCAAAGGAAGCTATGAAACTTACATCCTAAAAGGTATGGTTCAGGAAAAAAAAGATAAAGTAATAGTCAATAAGATTATAAAATATAGTTTCTTATAGGGCTGTGTTTTATCATTACTCTTATAATGCTTTTTTGTAATCAGTGTAAGGAAAATTAAAACATTCTACAAAACACCTAATATCCCTAATATCTGTGATGTTTATTTACAAATTCTATTCTGCAAAGGTCCTTTTGAATATTAAATAAAAGTTTGCTGTTCAGTATTTAAGCTATTTTTTTTTCTTTTTGATGATTTCATCTGGGACAATTACTTATGAATAGCTTTTTGGTTGCCCATGAATAATCTACTTTAATTATTCCATTTCTTTAGTAACAATTTACAGCTTCTTCTAGAATTAGCCAACCATTGTTGTGTTAAAATAGAAATGCTGAGAGGCTTTATATCATTTCAGCAGTTTCTGATTAATGATGTAAAGATGTTTTAAGTCACTAGTAGTAAAATGGCTCCCTCCCTTCTTTGTTTTGTTAGAGGAAGAGACTTTTAATTTTTACTTACTATGTTTAAATTAAGAGGATAGATAAGTAATCAAAGCTTTCCCTTGAAATTAAAAGTAGCATAGAAACTGACAACAGGAATTAAGAAGCTATTGATGATTAAACCCAGAAAATAAGCAGTCTTTATAAATTAATGGAACCAAGATAGGAATCTTGTAAAGCCTCCTTAGAGCTTCTCCTCCTCAAAATAACGATCACTTCTGCAGTACAAAAATATCTAAAGCTCTAACCAAACTATTATTTCAGGAACTGCTGCACTATAAAACTGATAGCCTATATGTATTGTTGGATTTCATTCACAAATATTCCAAACATATATTTTGATGATTTGTCACAAAACAGAAAGAAGAATAATGTTGAGAAACCCCATTCATTTGTGTTGTACTTGTTGCATCATTGAAGACCAGGTATTTGTTCTGAGAAGGCATAGTTGCTTGGAGGCCTACACATGTTCAACTCCATGCTTAAAGATATGTGCAGTTTCACAGGGAACGGAGCACAATTAAAATAAAGTTTAAAAATCCTTTATGCAAACACACTAGAGAAATATTATTTCACTCTTTCGGATTCTTTTGGAATGAATTTGCATACATAACCCTGACAGTTAAATATGCATGCTCATACCTGTAGTGAATGCAGATCAGAAAGCTGTCAGAAACATATAATATTTTCTTACATATACATATTTTTTCATAAAGCGAGAAGATTCTCCAAGGAAAGGAGCTAATTGAACTAAGTCAGTTTTGCACAAAGACTACATATTTACAAAATTAGGTGAAAAAGTATTCTGTGCCACATATAATTTCAAATGACTGTGATTCTTCAAACCCATTCGACTTACACTTATCTAGTCCATATATCATAGCTTTATGTTATAGGATAGGAAACTGAATTTATCACATGGAACAATGTTCCTATATGGCACAGTCCCAGCCCAATTAAGCATTCCTGGTTTCTTCTATATATCTTTTCCTTTATTTCGCTTTACTTAATTATTGCTGTTAGTTTAGGCTTATATGTGCAACCTATATGTTTCTGAAAGACAGAACCATCAAAAGCTATTTGCACCAGTGGTTAAATGTCACTAAATTCAAGGAGCTGGAAGCAAGCACTGGAGGTAACTACTTGCCATGAGTCAGTTTGGTGGATTTTCTCTAGTTATTTGGATAGTAAACGCAGGACATTATGCTGGGTATGAGAGACTTTCTTTAAATCCTTCTTCTAGAACTTAGGCAACAAAACTTCCAAGTACAGCCTGTGATTGCAGAACCTTAGAGAAAATTAGCAAACATAAAACCAGGGATTTTTGGTGTCTATTCCAAAATAATGACATTTTTTAAAATATAGATCAGCTACAAAAATGCATCTAAAAATACAGTTCTAGCAGTTTCCCAAGCTTTTGATCTAACAGTTTAATAGTAATAAGACCTCAGAAATTACCCTGAAAAAAACAAGGACTTTTCCTCTTCTGGATTTTGTTGCACCTACAGTATCATTGTTTGCATTGAGAGTGCACTTCACTGACCCTTTAATACAGTTGCTGACTGATGGATATGCATTCATTTGAATACAATCTACCATGCCATCATTCATTGAGATTACCAAGAAAAATATGTAGTGATGACTCTATAATGACTTGGTCATCTATATTAGGCTCTGGATGTGTTGTTCCATGTTGATCTTCTCATATTGCCTCTTTCTTGTTTTTCATGAAGTAAAAGTCTGAAGTGTACCCCAGATAGGCAAGTAACTATTGGCTTTCCCCTTTCATTATTGACTATAAGTTTTGCCAAAGGCTGAAAGCCAAGCTATTACTATTAGTTCAGTCCTGTGCAACAAAGCTTCTTAGTTAATGTAGTTGTGGCATGTATTCAGGGAAACGGTCTGCTTAATTAGAAAAGCTGCCTTTTCTACAAGATTTACCTTTTAAAATACTAGAAGCAGTAGTTCCTGTTATTTTTGATCATCTGTTTTAAGCTAGAGGAAGTAGGGCTTCTTTTCAACAACATTTTAGTTCTTTTTTTTTAAATAACATGAATTGATATGGAATTTCTAACACCTTCAAATTGACTGTCCTTAGGGTGAACGCTGGATATCTCTCCCCACCCCCAGCTTTGAAAGTTGGACCTCTTTGATGGTGTTCTTGAAAATAAAATAAAAATCATAGCAACTTTGCTCTTCTGCTGCTCAGATGTTTACCTCATCCCCTTGATATGCAACGGCCTTTTTTATGGGAGAAAAGGACCTTTTGTCAGTGGAGAAGTATTTCAGAAATTGGTAAAAGATGGGGATTGAAAGAGTAGCGGGCTGCTTTTTTTTTTTTTTTTTTAATAAAAGCCTCCAGGACAAGAGAAGGAGGAAAGGGGAGCCTTTGTTGGTCTTTGCAACACACAGCTTTGCTAACAGGCAATGCTTAAAGCTCCTCTTAACAATGTACATTTGCTCTCACTAGCTCTTCCATTGATTTCTTCCTGCCCTCCACAGACCTGGCTGCAGTTAAGCCTTGCGTCTTCCACGTGATGCTGAGCTGAATCAGATTTTCCTTTTAGTTGTTCGATCAAATTTTCCTTCCTACAGCTTAGAAGGCTCACTTGGGACCTTATAGTAATTGCCTCCCCATGCTGTACTGCTGATACCTTTATTGTATTGGTGTAGGATTTCAGAGGATTGTGTTTAACATGCAGTGAGCTGCAGCAATGCAAACAGCCTCACTGTTTAAACAAGCATCCATTAGGCCAGGAAACAAGACAGTGCCAGTCCATTTGGTGCTGTTTAGTGCTGGCTGCTTGCAGCAAAATTGTGCGGGAGTACCAGGAGGAGAAAAATTAGGGGAAGGTAAATGGAGAAAGAAGGAGGGTGCATGACCATTCTGCAATGTCAGAAAAATATGGAGGGTATCTTGGTAGTTTTGTGGGAATGCAACATGGAGGGGAAGGGTGTCACAAATTGTTGTGGATAGTGATATGTGTACAACTCATTAATATCTCACTATGCTAAAATATCAACCCTCCCGCTCAAATACCATTAACATGTCCTGTATAAAGAGCTCAGAAGAACAGCGTGCAGTGAGGTTTTTTATACCTTCATTTTCCACCAAGTGAAGAAAAGGGAGGTATTTTTCCAAGCAGCTGAAATAATTATTTGTTCAAGCAAGAAACCAAAAAGCCAGGGTGCTTTGTGTAACAGCCTGATGCACAGTTATAATTTTAAAACCCTAAAGATTTAGCTTGCTTAGATTAACAGGGCAGCACCAGTTATCCTTTCCAGCATTTTTAATAATGCCCCTTTGTTTAACTGATTATGAAATGGTTCCCATCCAATTTTTCTATTATTTTGCACAATAGGAACCTCGTTTGGAATTAAATAAATAAAAAACAAAACAGTTGAAAATTCATATAAACTCAATATACTTTAAAACTAAGTTGTATAGGTCTTGTTATCTTATTTTTTTTATTATGGATGCTCTTAGTTTTCAGTTTTTCCAGTGGCTTCAAAATGTTTCTTAAAAGTTCAACTCCTTTCCTAAATAGGAGAGTGTACTTTTATTGTGTGACTGCCAGAGGCATCTGTTCAGTGCTACATGGGACATTCCTGGTGATGAGTAATGCACACTACTACGCAACTTGTAAGTGCAGTTTTGATGCTCTTCTCAATAACTCTACAGTTTTATTGTAAATATAGTAGCCCTTAAATGCATAAGAACACACAGAAAACTAAAAGCCTATATAGTTTTCTTTTAAGACTCTGCATTCCCTTGCCTGCCATTAGAGCATAGGTCAAAGTTCCCTGTTTGCCTACCTCTTGGCAAAGGGAGGAATAAATAAGGCTCACAAAACAGGAATTCCTTTTGTTGGAAAAATACTGTGGGTAATAATATGCAGTTTAGTTTGCACCCGGCACACTCCCAATCCCTAGGTCCACATCAGAAAAAGAACATACAGTAAGACTTTCAATTCAGTTAGTAAAGTACAACTTATTTATTAAAAACATAAAAAATGTGACCAAAGCAAATGAGAAAGACATGAATAATATCTAAGAATTAATATTAACTATAAAATATAGCAAAAAGTACGGAATTTTCCTGAGCCAATTGGAAACATTATTGGGGGTAAACAAGGTGGACAATTCCAAAGTACACAGCAGCAGAATAGAGATGGAAAATAGGTTACCATATTATCCCTCCTCTATTCTGCACCATTAAAGTAACAATTTAGTGAGCAAAGATGATGTATCCAATATTTTCTTCACCACTTAATCTGCAAAATTCTTAAAGCATTAATTCAGGATGCTGAACTCAGAATTACATAGTACAGAATGGGAAAGAGATGGTTTTGAAGACATTCACTTGTATAAGTTTGATCTTCAGGGCAGAGAAAACATTTGAAAAATTATGTCTTTCTACATACAGATAGTGTTCACTTTCCCATTGAGCTTGGACTGGCAGTTCTCTCATTGAGTGACATGATCATTAAATGAAATATCACATGAACACATCGATTTACATCATTCCAGCTGTGGTTGTTAAGCAAATCACCATGAGTTGTTAAGTGTGATTTGATGTGATCATGATTTGTAACTTCCTACAAGCTTCCTCATTTGCATGTGAGAAACCAGCAGAGAAGGTTGTAAATGGTGATCACATGACCATGGGAGATTGCAACCATGGTTACAACCAGGTTACAACCCTGGCTACAAAGTGCCAAATCATGATCCTGTACAGTGGACGTAACCTTGAGGACTTATCATAAATCTCCTTTTTCAGCAAGCATAGTAGCAACTTGAAATAGTCACTGAATAAGTAATTAGTAAGGAAGGATTACTTGTATGTTTCTTAGAATAACAGCAGTATCTGGAGGGACATTTGACTGCTGTAATCTTAAACTAACTGGCCCAACAAGGAACAGAAATGGAAGAGTAGCACCAGAATATCCTAGCAGCTAAGCAAGAAGAAAGAATGGAGATGCTTAGTTCCGGACAAAGGTACTAGACTGGGACCTGAAAATGCCCAAGCAATTATTTCAAATTCTATTATGCAAGGTTGAGTATGATGTGATGCCATGCAAAAATTTTAATAATGATTTAGATGTTTATTAGAATTGGAAGAAACATGGTAACACCATTCCTTATTGCTGAAAATTTAGTATACAGTTTTTGACAGGGATGAAATCCAGCAGGTTCTGACAGGTTCTGGAGAACCGGTAGCGAAAATTTTGAGCAGTTCGGAGAACTGGGAAATAT
>JANHFM010002985.1:86184-100976 GCA_032468115.1 Grayia smithii
ACTCTCTCGGTGTACATGAAAGAAAAGATACATTCGGAATGAGTCATAGGGTACAACACTTAATGATAGTCATAGGAGGAAGAATCCACAACTGAGTAAGGGGTAAAGAAAGTAACTAAGAAAGAAACTTAGAAAGAATCTGCCTTCTCTTATCAAGCTGTAAAATGAGGTTTGTACTTTTAGACTTGCAAGGTTTTGTAATATAGCCTTATGATAAAATAGAATTAGTTCATTTAGTAGTTCCTGTTTGGTCTACTTGGAAATCTAACATTGTGAGAGCTGATTCTGAGATTGATAAGAAATCTAGAAGCTTTTTCCAAAATGGCCAACAAAGGCAATCTGGCCCTCCTTCATAAAATATATACACACACCCTAACTTTACATCAAAACATAATAAGAAAAAGAATCAGAAAATTCTTGCCCTCATTTCCGGAAGTATTATATTGTTACTTTAAATGTTCTTCCCAATAAAATTTACTTATCAGAATTTGGACAGATTTATTCTTGGAAGTAACTTTGTCCAATCCAGGCTGCTGCCAGAAGACTGACATCCCTAACCATTAGAAATCACTACTTTATCTTCCAATTTCAGCGCTCTTAGAATCATTGTAGAAGACATAGATCTTCAGTAAATTGGAGTTGGGGAGGTTTAAAATATCTTTTGTATAAAGGAAAGGCAAAACTGTCTGACAACCTTTTTCTGTCTCAAGGGAAATTTTGTAAATAAAGTAGTACCTTTCAATCACTTGTAGACTTTACTAATCTTCTGAAGATTCACGAAGCAAGATATCTATGCAATTGTAAAAATGTGAGGAAAAAGTTGTGCTGGATTAAAATTGCAGAAGTTTAAGATGAAATTTCATCTTTTGTTAACTCACAATAAATCAAATGCTTTGAATGGCTTCTAGAATTCTATTCTTTTTTTCTTTTTACAACCCTGTAGTCCCTTTTAGGTCAAGTCGGGGCAACTGAATGAAGCTGAGCATTTACTGGCCAGATGCCCTTCCTGGCACCTATGTGGAGTTCGCAGCAGATATATTCTCTTTGCACCCTGATAGAGAAATATCTATTGCTGCCTAGGATTGAACTCTCAATCTCCCAAGTGTGAGTCAAGCATTTTCACCTCTAGAACATCATGCCACTCTTCTAGAATTCTATTCTTGAATGCAATAACAATTCTCCAACAATACCATGTCAAAGCTTCTGCTAAGTTTGAGCAGGGTAAATGAACAAGTCTAGCAGTCTACAAGATTCAAGACTAGTTGAAACTTGTCATTTCCGTGTGGAATAAATGGAGAATAACTGCTTTTTACACCATGACTCAGGGATGTAGTAGAAGAGAAAGTTCTTTTTAGGGCCAACTGACTATCTGTAGAGCTTTGATGATACCCTTTTTTGCATGTCAATAAAATAATGAATACAAAATAGTTATTAAAATTAGGCACTAGAAAGAAGCAAATAGAAGGAAAACTTCAACTGCATTTGGGTTTTCTTCAGTCAGTTTGTATTTTCCTAATACAGACGTGTCAAACTCGCAGCCCGTGATGCGTCAAGCACTGGCCACACCCACCCCCGGTTTAGCGAAGGGGGAAAAAGTCACGATATGTCATGTGACAACATAAGTTTGACACCCCTGTCCTAATATACAGACCTAGAATGACATGCATTTAGCAAATTATTACAGTGTCTTTACATCAAGGCAAGAAATGTAGATGAATCCAGAGAGTAGCAAATACAAAAACTATAGCAGGATTAATTTGTTGAATGTGCCTGGGATGATGTTTGATTCTATTCTGATTGAAAGAGTATGACAATGACTTATACTTGGGAAGTGTTGTATGGTTTTATGCCAGGCTGATGATGTCCAGTCTGAATTTTTGTTCTTCAGCAGATTTGAAGGAATGATATAAAGTAAATACATTTTTTGATTGGCTGTGAGTACACAATACAGTAAATGAATTTGAATTGTGCAGCTTTTTGTGCAAATATGGAATTGAAGGTTGATTACAGAGCAGAAAATAGAATTGGAACAATTACAAATTATACTGTAGATAATGGTGCAGAACTAGAACAAGTAGATATGTGAATATTGATAGAATGTACATTAATGATGGAACATGGAAAAATTTTAAGACATGTAAATGCTGGTAGAAAGGTAAATGATAGGATGTGGTCTGCAGCAAGAAATTAATATTTGCCCAGCCAAATATTATATACTGGCTGTATAGTGTGGGTGGTAAAACAAGGATAAATATGATCAGGAACAAGCAAGTTATTAATTAATTTGGATTGGATACGGGCATTTGTGAACAGTAGGAAATAAGTAGATGAGATGTTTTGGTCATAGAGCAAATGAATGAAGATCAAATCATAAAACAAGTGCAAAAAGGAAGGATGAATTGGTTGAAAAAAAAAGACACAGAATGATTGAATACATTTCATGAGTTCCTTGAAAAAGAAGAGACATGAAATGTAAAAAACAAAAAGGAATCAATATAGGAATCAATGAATGATGCAGTTAAAAGAAGGATGGTTTGTAGTGAAAAAATGTATCCAGTTGGCATAAAATACTTTTAGCTATGCTTTCCTTTTCTTTTTTTCAATCTCAGTCCTGCTTTTTTCTTCTATACATAATGTTGTTTATAATGGGAAAAAATGGCATAGTAGTGGATATGTGTATATGGATGGATGGATGGATGGGTAGGTAGGTAGGTAGGTAGGTAGATAGAGATAGATAGATAGATAGATAGATAGATAGATAGATAGATAGATAGATAGATAGATAGATAGAATTATAATACTTTTGAAATTCAGAGCATACACATTCCTAAATAGTATTGTATGAACCCCCTGAAGATTGTTTTATGAGCAGTTTTACAAAATAAAGCAAACAAAAGAGGTGCAACAAAAATATTACAAATATTAGGTCGTTCTGGAAGGAAGAATCTTTAATTGGTCGTCTTATTTCAACAGTGTTTATTTCCACAGTGTTTCATGTTAGACACTTACATCTAGAGGACAAAAAGCTGAACGTACTGTAGCCCACTATCATGGTAAATTTATTTCAGTATCATGGTTGAGTAAAATATTATCCTAACTGGTAACATTTGCAGATGTGAGTAAATAGTACTCAGTTAAATTTATATTAATTCTAAAAAAACCAGATAAATTAAATGTTAAGAAACAGAAATGTATTGTTTTAATAAAAGTTAGGGAGAAATGCTTGATTAATTTGTAACAGCAGCACGATCCTTCTTAGGGACTCCTTTGGAAATCTATAATAGTATTAATCCTACTTTTGAGCCTAGTGTAACCCTAACCTAATTTAAATCTCATTTACCCTTTACTTAGCTGTAAGCAGTGGCAGCTGTCCTTTGTAATACTTCTGGTATTGACAGATATATAAGTTGCTAATTGACACTTGGAAACCACAGTTGATTGAATCAGACAGAAACCTACAGATTTATTTGAAGGTTTATGAAGGTTCTTCAGAACATCTTCTCACTTAAAGCCGTCATTTCTTCCTTGCTGAAAAGGTGGGTGTAGTTTATATATTTATAAAGCTGTAGTGGAATAAGTACAGCCATTATAATTCATTTTCTGGTTCAGTGTTTAAAATTCTGTTGATGAAAATAATAAAACTCAAAATGTTACAAGCAAGATTTGGCCCATTTCTATAAACAGGTATCTTAAAACTGAGAATATTTAATCAATTATTATCAGCATAGACATTTCCTTAAAAAAATTGTGCTCACTTAGTGTATTATAATTCCAATTAGCATTTAATTTGCCCTTGTTCCCCAAACTTCTTCAGTCTTATAGGGTCCTCTTCCTTTTCTGCTACAGCTGTTACAGAATGAAAAATATAAGCAATATACAGTATAAGCAATATACAGTACATTATTCATTACAGAATAATGAAAATAACCTTGATGGAGATATGCAAAAGCTGTTGGTGAGGCTGAAGCATTTTTTAAAGTTCAGAATGCCCAAAAAATGTTCAACAGTGGTTCAGTAAGATGCCTGCCTAATTCACCAATCAAACTTGCAAGATTCTGTAATTATAACTAATCTTAATAAAAGTCATTTTATTTTTAATTTCTTGGTCTATCTAGAGCAGGGGTGTCAAACACGCAGCCCGCTGGCCACGCCCACCCCAGTTTTAGCGAAGGGGGAAAAGTCATGATACGTCACGTGACGACAACATGACGCCATGAGTTTGACACCCCTGCTCTAGAGGAATTGACATATAAGAGCTAACTTGTAGTTCCCTCTATACATCTTCTGTGAATTTTGATTAACCAGGAGCAATGCCTTGTAAGCTTGCATACTGTAGTTTGCACGTGTCTTTGATCAAGCTGAGATGAAACACATATGTTTACTCTATTTCCTTTACTATCAAAGGATAGAAAAACATTTACCTTGAATTTGTAGACCTAATCCAATAGGCATGATCTAGAACAGGGGTGTTCATAGTATTTGGAAGGCACTAATTGCTACTCTATGAGATGTCAATTTGATCCTGTGTTATCTGTTTCTAAAATAAAATAATACAACAAAATACCATCTCCCCCAAATTTAAATTTGTTGTAAGCTACACAGAGCTGTTATGAATTGGCAATCATGTAAATGGAATGAATCAATGAATTGTAACAGATTATTTTCTTCTTCTTGAGGTTGGATATGGTGATTGTGCACCAGAGTATGCACCAGAGTATGCACCAAGACAAATTCCTTGTGTGTCCAATCACACTTGGGCCATAAAGAATTCTATTCTATTCTATTCTATTCTATTCTATTCTATTCTATTCTATTCTATTCTATTCTATAACAGAAATGTAACTTGGGGTGGGGCATAAATTAGTATGATTATATTAAAAGTAGTGTTTCCTATGATTAAGCAAAGGTAACATAGAAAATAAAAATATAGTCCAGTTTGTGTGTTGAGGAAGGCATATTGCATCTCTTCTGTCCACAAAGGATAGACTTAATCCCTGAATTGTACTTGATAGATGGGGGAAATAGGCAGTTGAATCCCACAATATGATACCTTCAATCTTATAAATTACTACAGAGGTAATGACATCATCAGTCAGACAGTAAAATTGACATCACTTTTGCTAATAGAATGGCTGGACTTTACTGTATCACTGTTATTTGTTTAACAGGTTGCAAAGCATACTATATGTTTATCTCAAGAAGAAAATGATTAAGAACCCAAATATCCTGCTATGTATTTTTTTCATGAGATTGTGAGCAAGAAAAGAAAGTAGGAAGGAAATAAATGAAACTCTCCAAGATAATTTGGTCAGGTATCTATCAAAGATGGTTATGATTCAATCAATTCTTTCTTAACTCAATGAAATACACAGAATGACCTTGTCAGGGCAATTTGTGGAGGAACTCTTGAAAGCTATTGTTTTGCTGCCTTTAATATGAATATTCAGTACTAAATATTGCCATTTTTGCTGAATTTGGTAGATCTAAAATCAGAAATTTAGCAAAGTTAAATACTTGATTGAAGTTGATAGTTACTTTCATTGGGTTTTGTTTATGTTGAGCAAGAATATTAGCCTGAAAATATGTTGCTATGTAATGCGCACTTATAAGTCAACAGTAGTTGAAAAATTTAAAGTAGTTGAGAAATTTGTAGCTGGATTCTCTCTTAATCTTCTAATTATAATATATTCTGTATTTGCTGTTCATACTTCTGCTCTGATTAAACTCAATACAGAATGCAGAGCCATGTTGTTTTCCATTGCAAGTAGAAATTGTTCAATAGAAAAGAACAACACTGGGGTGTTTTAATCTGTGAAAAGTGAGAAATTTAAGCACACGTGGTTGAAATGTTAGTGAAAATTACCATTTGTATACATTGAAAGGGTTCTGTTCAAGAGACTTTCTGGCTATAATTAGTTAACTAAGAAAACATAAAGCAAAATGAATGTCTTGGGCACCCATCCATTCATCCATTTGCCAAATTTATATTTTATTGTAATCTAAGACCGGTCCCCAGCTATTATGAAAAATTAAATCTGTCATAACTTCATAAATCAATTAAAAAATCTTAACAATTATAAAATCAAAATACAGATAAATAATAAAAAATAAAAAGAATAAAAGATGGCATTAGGTACAAACAGCTGGAATGCTCTCTTAAATATTTCTGTGTCTAATATCTTTCTATGCTATGTTTGGGACTTTTTCTAGTTTTCTTCATATGTTCTCTGGAATGCCTGGGAGGCTAAAATGATGAAGAAAACATGTCTATATCTTTTGATATAGACAACTGGGAGATCAGAAAGACCTAATCCTAATCCTTGACTTAAGTGAAGGCATTGATTATAAACATAACCAATTTCTAAAATTTACAATAAAAGGAATCTCATATTTTCATGGAAGAATTTTTGTTAGTTAAGCTAAGCTCATAGCAGTATCTGAAAATTTGGTGAAATAATCCATTCAAATTTTATGTAGCAGGAAATATTCTTAAAAGCATTACTAGATGGTGCCTAACAATTACCTCCAAAGGGTACAAATATGCAGATCCTATCTGTAGTTGGAACGCCTGTTGCCAATGATATTAGCTTATATATGGATTTCATCATTAACCACAGGCTACACAGAGAGCTAACACTTTAAGTGTTAGAGTTTTGAATTGCTCTGATTTGTATATTTTTATTTTTAAATAATAGCTGAGTATAAGTGAAGAGTAAGTCATTTGTCATTTCAGGTCAGTAACTGAGTTTCCCTAATTAATGAATACAGTAAGCTACAGTTGCCAATGTGGAACAATTATCTGCTCCCCTACTAATCAGAGAATATCCTGAGAACAGGCAGGGAACAACATAAATCAATCATCACTCAGATTGAGCCAATCTATCAGAAAGACATTATGTAGCATCACCCTTCTATAAACTGTAGGTTTGGGTTTTTATTCTATTAACTAATCCTTAATTCTGCTTCTTTCCTAGTTCTATATTTAATGTTCTGTGTTCCTTCCACATTGCTGATGGCATCCACTGGCATCCTTGTTATATCTAATAGCCCTGCTAACTATGTATATGCTGTCCTTGGTAAGCAGTTAGCCTGCAGTTTTCAGTTCTAGGAACAGTTCTGAAGAGGCTTGGGCTGCTGATTTACCTTCCAAATCTATATTCAGGTAGTAACAAGCTGTGGTCTAAAAGTAGCTGATTCCTATAAGATATTGGCATGTCTCCTTTCCTAAATGTTCTGAGGGCACAGTTTCTACTTCCCTGGTGCTTAAAGATGGCATGGATCAACTGAGAAGTCTTTCTGTTCATAATGTTAGAGTTGTTTTCACTGAAAATTATGTTTATGTAAAAATATATGGACTGGGAATACTATGAGTAAAATTAATTACAGAACTGTTTCTTTTTTAAAAAAATAAGACTTCATTTAATATGAGTTAACATTTCCCCTTTAGTTAGAGTCAGCATGTAGCAGCCATTTAAAACATTCTTACATCATAGTGCTCTCGTACCACTCCTCATCTCTGTCCAGCTATATTCACTCGGGGAATTTTAAAGCTTATTTATATTTGAAACGTGCATGCATATCCACTTGGACGCTTTGATAAACCAATTCAATCAAAACGTGCAATTCTATTTATGATGAACACTGTTCTCAATTATTTCTGTTACAAATTTCGCTCTCAAATCTGTCTTTTTGAAATTTATTTAAAAAGCCAGTTTTGGGAGAGTGCTGATTTAAAGCCAGTTTTGGGGATGCTGTAAATAAAGACTGAATTATTTTTCAATGATTTGGAAGCCAAAGAAAGTTGTTTTCTCATGCCTTGTTTTTGTGTATATCATCTCTCTGTACTTTTTTTTTTATTTCTTAGATACCATTTGATTCCAAAATACCCAACTTCTTTTATGAATTGTGGTTTTATATATATATGTGAATTAGTTTTAAGAACCTTTCATTGATCTTATGTTCCATTGCAATTTAATATATGAATTGATTTGTCAGAATCTGAAGGTAACCTTTCAAGCTTATTGAAAAGTACTTCAAGAAAAGTCACTTGTCAGCAAATGATCTGTTCTGGAACAGAGATCTGATGCTTTGTAAAGGGGGGAAGATGGATTCTAATTGAGACATAGAAGGCTTGCTATTTGACCAATTTTTTATATTTTTTATGTAGATAGAAATGTATAAAGAAGAAACAGAATGCAGCTGATAAAGATCAGTAGAATCGATCTGAATAGGCCAGAAGATAGAATGAAAACAGAATGGCCACTGGCTGCTTTTCCAATCCCAATAATAAGCATTTGAGTGCTGCAAAGTATACTATAAATAGACATTAGTAACAACTGGTGTCCAAAGCAGATGGTGGAGCTTCATGCCCTGCTACCCTAGATAATCAGCTCCCACTATTGTGCTTGTAGTACTAGCTATAGTAATGAGCAAGGAGAGAAAGGGTCAAAATTAATGCTAGATAATAAATGGAGGGGGGAAAACAGACTGGATTTTTTTTTTTAAATCTATGTGGATTAATTTTATCATAAATCTCAATTCTGTTCAGCTGATACAATTATTGGTGGTTGCTTGCTACTAATTAATGCCGTTAAAGGGACCAATATTCCAATTCACTTTGAATCTAACTCTTAAAATAATGTATCATATGTTCTTTCAAGGGAAAGGAGCCCATTTCAAAAGCAGAGATGTAATTAAAACAGCTTACATCTGCCTTTGTAAATAAATGCTGACAATTTGTATTTGGCTGCTGAACTTTGGCTTGACAGCACTGTAGAATTTGCCATCTGATAATCATATTTATTTAAAGACCTTAGAACATTATAACCAGTGATTTAGGATGACAACAAACATGTCTAATGAAATGAGTGGTCCTTTCATTTCATAATGTCCAGGGTAGAGATGGCTTTGTAAATAACACATTCATTTGTTTCTTTTTGAAAAAATGAATACCAAATGATCAACTGTTTCAGAGTAATAATCAAGCTTAACTTGCCTATTCAGGAGGATGAAGGTGATAGAGACTTTTTATCCAAGACGAAGTTCCTAGAATTAAGCATTATTATTATAAGAGGAAAAATTAAGACTAAATTATAAATCATGGAAGAAGGTATATTGCAAAAATTATCTGCTATTTGTAATATAGATCTTGTGAATCAGAAGCATTGTTAGGCAAAACAAGCAAATTCCAAGTCCTGGAACAATGGCACCAGGAAGCTTTATAGTATCAAAATGTTTATAACTATATCGTCTCTCTCTCTCTTATCACCTAGTTTTTGACCAGGACTGTGATGTGTCTGTGTATATGAGAAAATGCTTCTTTTATAAATTTCTACTGCACTTTCCAAATTATGTATAGACTTTGTTCAGTGCTAGAAACTTAATCTCTTTTGAAAAGATGAGGTTAAGTGATGAGCAATTGGAAATAACCATGTCCTATATTACAAGGAAACACTTTCAAAGATCTAGTTTTTCAACTTTTCTAGAATTTATCTCTGTCAGCTGCAAATTTCATTGTCTATATATAGTACAAGAAGCATAAAACACAGTGACAATGTCATGTATTGAATAATCTTCCACGGAAGAAAAATGGTCTTAGTCCTTTTCTTTTCCTAGATATAAATTGATAAAAAATTTTTAAAAGTTTATATTATTCAGTGGCAAGCTTTTTAAGTAAAGGTAAGTAGCAGAAGCAAAAAGATGGGGACCTGAATCAAAACAATGGCTTTACATTCTATCTATGAGACATGTATTTTGGAGACTGTGGTTTGGATGTCAGAAACCATGAATCAGGTCGTAAATTGGCAAATTTAATTATAAAGCATTAAATTCAATTAGTTCCATATGGGACACTTGAGTGTACTGAACAGATCTGAGGAACTGAAATAAGACAAGATATTCCTAACATATAGACTTCGAATTATTGAAATTTGAAATTATACAAATTATTCTCGCATCATGTTCTATACTTTAGCATTTGAGTATTTAATTATGCAGTCCAGATTTTCTTAAAATGGCTACAAAAGAAAATTTGAATGCTATCTCAAAGGGCAGGGTTTTCAGTGTTAAATAGTTGGGGCACTGCATCAAAAAGGAAAAAGAAGCATGATAAAAAGTGGTGTGATGAAAAAAAGCAATATCTAAACTAACACCATTCTTAACTGACCTGACTAAATTATTTCAGTTTGCAATTGTAAATAAAAATAATTTCCAAATACAAAGTGGTGAAGTCTTAGCACATAACACATTTATTGTGTGACTTAGGTATCTATGATTGAAAAGAAGAAAATGTGGATAATTGATGTAATACCAGGCAATAGTAGAAAAAAAGGCAAAGAATTGAAGAAGATCACAAAGTATTAAGATCTGAAAAGTTGAAAGATTATGACATAAATCAGCTGTGGTGATCCTAGCAGTTATCAGCAAACTGAGTACCATATCAAAACATCTTGGGTGGTACTTAGAAAATCTACGCATTGACAAAATTTTCATTGGTCAATTACAAAAAGTCACACTGCTTGGTTCAGCAGATATGCTACACCAATAAATTATGACACTTTAGGTTCTTGGGAAGAACTTGATGTATGTGAAGGGCAACACCACTAAACAACTGACAGTTGTGATTTCACGTTGTTGTGTTTATAGTAATAATTAGTAGTAGTAGTAGTTGTGAATGAATATTGGTTATCAGTTCTTATTTGCCTTATGAGGGCAGCACATATAGAGAGATGTATGTATGTATGTATACACATACACACAAAAACAAATCCATTCAGCTCTTTCTGGTACATAGCAAAAATCATCATTATAACTAAATTATAACTAAAATTGATAACTGCAGTGGACCCCTTGATCCTGTTTTGATCAAATTGGCAGTATAAAGCTCAGTACTTAAGTAAAGCAAAAAGGACGCTGAGAAAACCGGTGTTGCTCTAATACTGAGGTCCTCTGCCTTACCACTAAGCTCTGTCCCTCCAGGACTCCTTCCCTCTGGCTACTGAAAGGATGCAGAAAGCTGCAGACACAATCCCAACCTGATTTCGATCCCCCCCCCCGACCATGGTAATAACAAACCAGAGAGGATTTGGGGAAGAGTGGGAGCCAAAGCCCCACACTTGGCTACAAGTGGGAAAGGAAAAATCTCAGGGGCCAGGGTAAGATGCAAATTCTCACCAGGGAGATCAGTCTGCCTATCGCTCTAGAAGAAACTTTGCAATCCTCCACCACCACCCCCCCCACCCCACCACCCACAAGTTCTTGGCAATGTGAGTGAGAGGGCTTAATATTTACTTTGATGTCATTTTGTCATCAGAGGGAAGTCATGATTTAAACAGTGCCACAATGGTAGAACAAAAGGCTGAACAATTAAATAGGGAGAGGAAAGAGTACTAAATATGTTTGTCACCTTGAGTTACTTATAAAGTCATAAAGATGGGATAAACATTTAATAAACACATACAAACACAATTGTGTTTAAACATTGCTGTTAAAATAGAAACAGACTCCTACTAGAGATATCTAGATGAATATGGGTTTTGGGACCACTGTGGAATCTATATGTGATCTTCAGATTATAGGTTCCCATCTGGATGTTAGCTGGATCATTTTGAATCATAGGAGTCACTATCCAATCAGCTTTTTCCTGCTATTTCCAGCTTTGATATCTGAGAAGGCAGAATGAAGACCTGACACTACTTCATAATCAAATCAGACAACAACTTATTTTTTGGATTTATATTTGGAAAACAAATGATGTATACAAACTTAATAATGTAATTATTTTAAAGGGAGAATGTTTTTTGTAAATATGAATGGTGAAAGCATGAATCAATCCCATCTTTATTATAAAATCAATGTCGACATGGAGAAAAATTAATTCATTAGGAAATTTCCTATTATTTGTACTAATAAGTTATATCTTTTTATTAACAAGTGATAAGAGTGAATGTGTAATTAAGAAGAAAATTGCCCTTCTATTGTTTCCTCTTTGTATTACCAGTGTAACCTTCAAATAGTTTAGAAGGAAGTGCTGTCCAAAATTTTAAGAAAGAATGAATTTTATTGCAGTCACATTAGAAAACTGCAGCAGTATTCAGAGTTCATAGTCATTTTGAAAACACATCTGTATTTGAATATTGGCAATGATGGGCCATGTTCATTCAATCTTATAGCAGTGAATGAACCTCATTATCCATTAGAACGCCATATATAGCAAGAAGAACCTAGATATTTGTCTTTTGGTGTGTAACACTCAAATTATACCTGATAAAAGATTGTCAGAGTGTCAGAGCACAAACATACACAGCTGTCAATTCCCACCAGCCATGCCAAATTCTCAGCTAAGTAGCTTTTCTATGCATGAATGAGAAAAGTAAACATAAGACACCCCAGGGGGAAAAAAAGGCAAAAGGAGATACCTTGGTCATTAGAAAGCAAAACCATATATTCCCAGTTTGCTAACAAAATTGCCATTTTCAATTACAATTAATTTTTTCTTGCTAACAAACAGGTTCAGTTGAGTTAGCAGAACTTTGTCTATTTTTTTTTCTGTTTCATAATTTATTTTAATTTGAAAGAAATATGGCTTTGCCAGCTTCGAAGATAATCAGACACAAAACTATTTAAAATGAAAAAGAATGTATATTTGTCATTGCGTACTGATACAATATGTATTTTGAAGGACTTCTGCATACATTGCCTAGCTTGCTACAACATAGAGAAAAACCCTGTGGGATTAAACTGAAAGCCTGTAGAATCTACTTTCTCACAGTAGCAAGCAGATGCCTTGTGGAGGTCTTAAGCAAAACACTGCTACTGTGTTTCCCCCAAAATAAGACTCAACCGGAAAATAAGCCCTTGCATAATTTTTCAAGATGTTTGTAATATAAGCCCTACTCCAAAAATAAACCCCAGTTAAGATTGTCAGCCAGACAGATGGATTTAGGTACTGTATTTCCATGAAAATAAGACCTAACTGAAAAATAAGCCCTAATGCTTCTTTTGGTCTTATTTTCAGGGAAACACAGTACTTCCAAGTATTTTAAGGCATAGAACTTCTGGTATTGGAGGTAATTAATATATAGTTGTCATGACTTGTAACCGTTACCACCAAGGCCTCAATTAGTGTATTTAGTCCCTTTTGACATCATTGATGTAGTAGATGTCCTTCAACTTACCCATGACAGCAAATTCATTAGTTCATATGATCATCAGTTGCAAATATGACCTAAACAAGTTAGAAATTATTATATTTTCTTCATTTTGTTGTTGCTGTGACTATTCCTTCCTTTCACTTGTTTTCTGTTACATTCTTCTGATATTCCCAGTGCCAAAAAAAGAGGAAAGATAAGAATGTGAGGTTCAATTTTAAACATGCATTCTGTCTATTTCAGTGTTCATAGGTTCCATTAATTCAGCAATGGAAAAATTGAATTGCATTTCTGCAGACAGAATTGTATTTTAGGTTTCAGGTTCACCCAGAAAATTCTCACACAAGACTTACATTGCTGTTAACTGAACATCCTGTATCTTTTTGAAAAAAGAATGAATTTTTGAATTTTATTTTATTAGGAAATAAAACAAAATAATAAATATCCATAAACCTATTTAGATCTGTTGCCCCTTCATGAACCACAAAATTAAGGATGTTCTGTTAGGCCATCTATACAAACTCTATTCTCCATGCAGGAATCCAAATTAAAGTCCCCACAATAAGTGACTATTTATTAGTGAAGTTATCCATCAGCTAAGAGGAGCTCATCATCTCTCTGAGTAATTGATTTGCATCCTAAAATTGCTCTTTTTTCTTAAGAGGATTTTTCTATCCATTGTAATCTGCCTTTTTGTTAAATTAGATCTATTCCTTTATGTCTTCCACTCAGGAACAATAGAGACTGCTCTATATCTCCTCCTTTCAAGAATTTAAGGAGTGTTATTATATCCCTCTCAGTTTTCTCAAGGCTAAACATTCTTTACTCTTTCTTGATATGACTTTCCAGTCCGTTGATTATCTTCATTGCTGTTTTCTCAAACTGCTCAAGTTTTAATGAGTCCTTGCTGGGGCTGTTCCTTGTGGCTATGTTAACATGCATTTCTCCTTCCCTTCACTAGACAGAAAAGTATGTTGGCATAATTTGCACTGGCCTCAGGCTGAGCTCTAATCTGTGTCACTGATAAAGCTTGTAACTGGTGCCATCCTTAAAAATTTTAGATGAAACAATTTAAAACATTGGTAGATTCCTGTAGCTACGTTTTCCCTTCCAGGCAGCATTACCTGCTGACAGGAAAAGTAATATCTGACCTTAACATATGGTGGGGTGGACTCAGACATCTCTTAGCACATGTCTGACAGAAAAGCTTAAATTTCAAGTTGCACAAATAACAAATCACTACCCCAAAATGGCACTTATCTGCCACTTAGGCTATTTCTGATTTTGGATTTAGGGATCTTCTGAAAGACTACTAGATTTGATTGTTTAAATCTAGAACTACCAGTAATAATTTTTTAAAGGAGCACTAAATGCATGTCCCCAAATGACAATCACAGGCACAACCAAAACATGAGAGGATTCTTACCAGATTTCTCTCCCAATTCATCTGCTCTCTTCCACTTGCATGAAATGGATGCAAAGTTGAGTTCATGGATAAGAATCCATTGAAGTGCATTGTGATCCACAGAAACTTATATATGTTTAACATGCCCCAAAATGCCATAACCAGAGATCATCTTACCCAGAATATTGACCTCCATACTGTGCAGTTATGCAGGTACTGCCTCTTGAGCAGTGTTTCTC
>JANHFM010002985.1:119485-135947 GCA_032468115.1 Grayia smithii
GAGAAACACTGCTCTAAAACATGTAATAGTCATTCAACAGTGTCAGGAAGGCCTGCTAACAATAATCCAAACAATATACCACTATGACACAAATTGCTTTAATAGTAAGAAATGGTCAGATTTTTTGCATGTTTAGAAGATATAAACTGGAGGTTCTTGTGTTTTTATCAATGAAAGGTTTTAAAGAATGTTTCCCCTTGATAAGAACCTTTAATTCTTATACTAGTAGTGAAATCAGCAGCTGAAAAGGAAAAGAAATGGAGGAGGAAAGAAAGGACAAATGGGATGAAGATCAGTAAATTTAATCTTGTCTGAATTTAATTTAAATTGGTGGAAACACATTCAACTTTGAAATGGAAGATCACAATACATATCCATGATCACAGCAGAGAGAAAAAATGTGAATTGAAAATATGATAGTTGAACTTAAGAGGAAATCAAAGAATTCAAAGACAAAGTATGAAAGGCAAACCAAAGTGGACATAAAATCAAATATTGTAGCACATCTATATAAAAGAAATGCAAAGACCCTTCCGTGTAAGGGAGATGGAAATGTGATGGGAATTATAAGACTGAAAAATTTTAAAAATCCAATGTTGTCAACACCTACTGAACATAAAGAAGAAACTAAATGTGGTGATGAAGAATATCAAAATGGCACCGAGAAACCCAGCAACATTAATACTTATGATTGATGACTTTAGTCACCATTAATGACAACCTGAGCCATACAAAATCCTGATGAAAATGGGTTGTTGAGAATATTTTTCAAATAAGAAATTGAGAGAGAACCAATAATCTTAAGGAAAAAGAGAAAATACTAGATGAATATTAGAATAAACTAAAACGTGGCTTGCAAAAATTGGTTTTTTTTCTGAAAAAAGATAGTTAAGAATGAGACAAAAAAGGTGTCTGGGTGTAAAGGAAAAGAATCCAAAGAGCACAGCAGATAAAGAATTTCTGAAGCTATTTTAATTACTGCTACTTCATGTCTGAAGAAAATAAAAAATTGTACAAGGAGCAAAATGGGGGAAAAATAACTAATTCTGTGCTGTTTTTAACAGTGCTTACCCCCAAAACAAACAATGTGATGGGAATGCATGTATGTATGCATGTCGCCCTTTTAAATTATATATGTTCTCTTTAAAACAAATTTAGTGGTTGCCCTACCCCGCTACTCACTTACTTGTGCTGGTCTTGTTCCCTTTTTAGGATATACAGAATCATACCATGTTAAAGACCAAGACCAATTTAAAGACCAAGTATAGTCCTCAGCTGACAAAAGGCCACATACCATAGATCTAAGATTTATGTGGCAATAATCAAGGCTGCAAGGGTTATCTGTATAAACTGTGGTGTTATATATGATAGCACATTGATCAAGTATGTTGGAAAGGTCAGAGAACAACACATATATTATTTCATTATTAATTGGTGCATAGGACACTGTCTTGTAGTGAAGAAGACTCTTGATTCATTTAGTCCAGTAATATTTATGACTAGTAGCTGCTTTCCAATATTTTTTATACGGGAAATTCTCAGTCCTATGGAGGATTAGATAGGAAATTCTTTTATGCACAGGAATTATCTATTAAATTCAGTAAAGAATTTTCAATACATATCTAGTTTTAATGTTTATATGCAAGCTAACAGAAAAATTAGATTTGAATCAGGACTTGTCTGATTCAAGCTTTTATCGCTTGTGTTTTTTTTGGCTGAGAATGTTGTTTTTATTCACAAGGGAAAGAAGTTTTGAGTTTTCCTTTTCACCACTTTTAATTGAAGGACATATTTGCATGATTGTTTTCCCTTGTAGGTAGTCCCTTGCTCTATTAATACCTCTTTATTCCTGGCAAGCAAGCAAAGGCCTGGAATAAAAGGAAATTGGATTTCAAACTGGTTTCTAGCTTGGACTAATAGTTGGTGCTAACATTTAATAGGCAAGAGATATCCCAGTGACCCCCTTTTTTGTTGTTGCTGATGACTACATGATTATTTTTCTAAAAGCTACGGTTTTTTGGGGGGGGGGAAATCAACTTTATTGCATCCTTATTTTCTTGAAAAACAATATACCTATATTGTCCTTATCCAGCATTTTATGTAGCATGACATTTATTATAGGGATATGGCTTGCTTTCCTCTCCATCCACATTAAAAAAAGGAAACTTAATTTCATCTTTAGGTTAAATCTAGCAGAATGTGATTTACTTATATTTTTAAAATTGTGATTAATAATTTCAAATTGTTTTTTATGTTTATTGTTGCTTGCCTTCTGTTTTATTTGTAATGTGTTTGCTTTCTTATTTTTATACTCATCTAGAGTTTTAAACAATACAACTGAACTGAAAGAAAGTAAGGTAATAGCCAATGTGTGAGATTCTGCGTATATGTTTTCTAGTTGATTGCCCACCCATTGCACAGAATAAATATCATTATCTTGTGTCTGGAATATCATGCTAGAATTACTATCTAAATCTAAATGTGAGCTGAAGCATGCTTTATCTCAGTGGCCCCCAACCTTTTGGCCCCTAGGGACCAGTTCCAGAGCGAGGTTTTTCCAGGGACGGGAGGGGGCGTAGTTTTGCATGCTGCCTGCATCCCAGGGGTGTGGCTTCGCTTGTTCACATGGCCCGGTTTCTGGCATGCCATGGCCCAGTGTCAGTCCATGGAACGGGGGTTGGGGACCCCTGCTTTATTTGACAGAGCAGAAAAACCATGAGTCCTCTGTTTAAGTTTCTTCTCGGCTTTACTCTCATGTTCTCTTTCACTTTCCTATCTTGTCGTAGGGTATGAACGACTCTCTCTCTCAAGGATTGAGATATGCAAGGACTAAGATGTATTCTAGAGTGCAGAGTTCATCAGACTTTATAGTGGAAAGGATTAAATTCTTTCGCCCTTGGAATTAAAAAAAGTGCTATCTTGGAAATGCCACAGCTAAATTAATTTTCAAGACAAGGCAGAACAACCTGTCATGAGACACCTCCATCCCTGACACCTGAGCTAACTTCAAAGGGAGACTCAGTGTCTTTCCTCTAATATTTAAATGGTCTCATTTTATAACCTTCTGTAAAGATGTCAGTGTCAGTGATGCAAACTCTGTTTTTGTCAGCAAAGTGCTTACAAAGCAGCTTTTTTCAAGACTTTACTTTGATCTGTGGTGGGCTTTCTGTCTTACCTAACTTCTGAATTGGAATTACCTTTTTGGAGTATTGTCTCTAGTCTTTTAATCTCCTCTTCCACAATGTTTATCTGCTGTCTCTTTTTTTTATATTCTCTGGCCATATAGGAAATAGCCGTCCCCCTAATCATCGCTTTGGCTGTATCCCAGAGGTTTTGTAGGCTAGTATCCTCCTTCTTGTTATCTAAAAAGAATTGCTTTAGGTCTTCCTCCAATTTTTTCTTAAACTCCTCTTGCTTTAGAATAGCTGTTTTAAGTGTCCACCTTCTTATCTCACTTTGGCCGCTCCAATATATCTCAATTGGGTTATGGTCCGCCCAGAGGTTAGACCCGATATTAATTTCTCAGATTTCCACTTCTAAATTTCTTGTTAGCCAGGCCATATCTAGCCTGGCCCATGACTGATGTCTTCCTGAGAAAAATGTGAATTGTTCTCTATCTATATGTTTCTCTCTCCAGGCATCCTTAAGATCAAATTCTTTAATAAGATCAAGTAATGATTTGGGGAAGGTTGATCTATTTCCTTTTCTTTGTGTGGTGGATTTAAAATCTAATTTCTTATCAGCGATCACATTAAAATCTCCGATTACACAGATATTTTCAAAATCCCATTTATTAATCATCCTGTGTAGACTATCATAGAATTTAGATTGGTTATTGTTTGGGGCGTAAATTCCAACTAATAATACTTTTTTCCTATTTATTTCCACCTCAATCATAAGAATCCTTCCGTCATTATCTTTATCTATGAACCTTGCAGCCAGCTTTTCTTTTATATAAATAGCTATCCCAGCTTTCTTTTGAGTAGAAGATGACAAAAACAATTTACCGAGTTTAGGACAAATTAAAAGATCTTCCTGTAATTCCTGTATATGTGTTTCTTGTATAATAACAATGTCTTTCCTTAGTTTTCCCAGTTTATGTAGAAATTTCTTACGTTTAGTAGGAGCATTCAAACCGTTTACATTAATCGAAATCAGAGTTATCTCCTCTTGCCAATCTTTATTTTTGTTTAGATTTAGATCTAGTCTGTCTAATTTCCTGGTCCTCTTTGAATTCATCTTGCTCATTCTTATTTATTTCTTTATCTCCTTCTTTCCCTCTCATCCTTTCTTCCCTTTGTGTATCTAATCTTTCTAATCTTTGTTCCGGGTTTAATTCATCAACTTTCCTGTGTTCTCTAGTGTCTTTTCCACCTTCTAGGTCCAAATTCTCCTTCAAAAATTCTTCTGCTTTTAATAGGGAGTCCAGCCGAATTCTTTTTCCTTGCCATAGTAACGAGACCCCTTCTGGTATTAACCAACGGAAGCTAATGTTATGTTTTATTAATTTTGTTGTAAGTGGTTTATATGGCATTCTTAATTCTCTAATTTCTTTTGGTACTTGTTTTAGTACTCTTAATTGGCAACCCCTAAATTCAATTGGATCATCTCTGGTTCTGTGTAAAATTTCATCCCTCACCGTTTTTTTTATAAATCATACATGCACTTCTCGTGATAGATTATGGCTTCTAGCGTAATTAGTTTGTAATCTATAGATCTCATCCATTTCACCGGCCATTTCTTCTTTTCCAATGCCAATTGTCCCCGCGAGAAGGTCAGCCATGAGATCAGGTAAATCCTCCCCCTTAATTTCTTTTATATTTTGAAACTTTAAATAATGATCAGATTTTTCAGCTTCCAATTGCATAATTTTTGTTTCGAGTTCTTTGTTGGCTTGTAACAAATTATCACACATCTCATTCATTTTCTTTTCCTCATTGTCCATCCTCTTTTCCATTTCTTGAATCTTTTGTTCATTTTTTGTTAATTGTTGTTGAAAGGACTCTAATTTTTCGTCCATTTTTTCAAATTTGTCTTTTAGTTCTGATGTGCCATTCCTAATTATCCTAATCTCTGATTTCATATCCTCATGATTTTTAAGTATTGTCTCTTGCATAGTTTGGAGCATGGCCTGTAGTTCTTTAAATGAACTGGACCTCTCTTTTTGAATCAGGTCCTCTATTGAACATTGGCCTGCTGGACTAAGTTCTGCCGTCATAACTTGAGCAGACTGTTTCCTGCAAGTTCCTACTCTGTTGGAGTAAGTTGGGAATGCTAGTCAAACAAAATTACGTGAAGGAAACTCTGCCAAATATTTACAGTCTCCTTAATATTTCTTTTAAACACTTTGATCACTTCCATGTGTATCACCCTTGATAACACTCAGTCAGTTTAAATAGTAGATCCTTCACAATTAATAAAATAAAACACTTTACAAAAACTGCACTTATATATTTAGTCAAAGGGAAAATCTTCCCACAAAAGTTCAATTGTTTTCTAATATAGTTATATATAATTATATATTAATAAATATACTAATTAATATACCAGGTTAATGCTTATAATAATAGAAGATACTAATTAATAGTTAGGAATATATACTTAGAAATTTATATAATTTAAATATTGTATAGTTAGTAATTCATATAGTACAGGTATCACACTGTATAAAATGTAGAAATTAAGTACTTCACCCAAGTGGTTATGACTCAGCTTTTTTCATTCTGACTACTAGCTAAAAGTCCATTACCATCTTCAGCTCTAAGATATTTTCTTTCAATCTATCTTTTATAGTCCAATCCTTCGTAGTTTCAATATTTAATTCTTTTAAATTGCTTCAGCCTCGCAAAGTGAAAGTTTCTGTCTGCCGCCCCAGACTTCACTTTAGGCCAGTTCCACAATCAACTTTTGCTGCTTTCTGGAAGGATATTTCCTTCCCGTCCTCTCCTTTGGCAATCTCACTGCACAATCTTGCCAGCGATCCTTCTGTACGATCTCCTTGCAGATAGGATCCCCTTCACACTCTTCAAAGTTCTTTCCTTTCCCGAATCGGATCTTCGTCCGGCTATTTCATCGCTGTATTATGGCCATCTTGCCCTGACTCACCCGTCGGCTGTCTTCTTTAGGAGGTTGAGTTGCTGAAGTCTAGACAGCCGCTGCCATCAGACTCTTCACAACGCCCTCCTCTGTCTTCGGTCTTCTTTCTCGAAGATCGAGAATCTTGCGATTCAACCGGTTGACGCCTGGGAAGCTGTAAAAACTGCTCACGGCTTGCGGAGCGAGCGGACCCACAGCCTCCTTCTTGACAGCTGGCTCCGCCCCCCCACACAGTAAATTTTGTCAATTTCATCCAAAAGATCCTGTCTGTCCCATCCAATTGCATTAGCAAGAGCCTCTGCACACAGTTGTTCCAAATCTAGATGTCTATCTTCATGCAACCCTCTGATTCTTATTGCATGCTCCATCTCTTTATATGGCGCAATTAATGCTTCTTCCAATTTTATTCTGTGCATCATTCCATTTCCCTTCCCATTCCAAATTAGCTTGCTTTAATTCATCAATCTCTTCCCCCATCTGAGTCATATTTTTTGTCACACACTGAAATGCAAATACAATGTCTTGCCTTATTTTATCATTTTCATCTTTGAGGGATTATTTAATTCTATCCATTTCCTGTGTAAGTTTATCCCCCCACTCATCAGACTGTTTTTGTAGCTCATTTTCAAGTTTTTTCTCCCACTCTTTAGACTGTTTTTGCAATTCATTTTCCAGTATATCTTTTAAAGTAAATTGCAATTGAGGTGGAGCAGCTATAGGTGCTGGGGTTTGCACTTTAGATTGCTGTGTTGGAGTTGGTGAAACTCCGTTGGTTTGGGAGGGATTGGTTTAGCTTGTCTGTGCGCCATTCTCAAATTAGTTTATCTTCTACCTCTATGTACTTTAATGCAGCCAAATTATCAAAGTATTGCTTTAATGCTTTAATTATTTTGAGAACAAAAGTCAATTATGTTTAATTTTTATAATGATCTCTTTAAGTATAAAAATCTTTCAAGTCTCTTAAAATCTCTCTTCTCTTACAAAGAAGACACAATGCAGTTTAAGTTTAAGTTTCGGTTCCATGCCCTCTTAACAACATACAGGCGCCATCTGTCCCTTTCAGCACCTTTTCAAGTAATACAAATTTTCCAGTAAGAGTTAAAAAGTTAAGGTAATACTTGCAGTCTTTGTTTATTCCTGTCTTTACTCCGTCTGCTTTTAATCCTTATTATTTTCAATGTAGTCAGCAAAGGTGGTTACAGCATCTGTTTCTTCTGCTGCAGAGGAGATCCCGGGTCTGGAGCTTTCTTCCGGGTGTCCTGGGGGCTCCTCGTTCAAGCTTCGGATTAATAAGTAATCCGAAGCTCTGGGGGAGCCCTCCTTCACCCGAACACTCGCTATCCTTTCTTTGCCCAAAAGGATAGCTTTCGCTGCGAAAGACAGCTGATTTGCACTGTCTTTCGCAACTTTACAGAACCACGGGGCTGGCGACCATCAAAGGTTCACCTCGCCAACCGGAAGTCAAAGTCAAATTCTGTATTGACAAGCACCCCAATGGGCCATCAGCAGCAAGTTCTGAAATAAAAGACCTATAAAACACCCTGGCTAAGCCCCAAGTAATGATTTTATTACTGCTGAACTCTTACAATAAGGAATGGTGGACCCCTATATTTGCTCCTCTGTTCTCCTATATTAATCACACTGCACAAATACCAGAGAACTGGGCTTTAGCTATTATAGTGCCCATTTATAAAGAGGCTCATTATGAACTGCCTGCTAACTATTAGTCCATAAGCCATCTTAGATTAATAAGCTAGCTTTATTTATTTATTCATTTATTTACATCCTGCCTTTATTATTTTTACAAGTAACACAAGCCGGCGAACATATCCAACACACCTTCCTCCTCTTATTTTCCCCACAAAAACCACCCTATGAAGTGAGTTGGGCTGAGAGAGAGTGACTGGTCCAAGGTCACCCAACTGGCTTTCATGGCTAAGGCATGACTTAATTCACGGTCGCTTGATGCCTGGTGCCTTAACAACCAGACCGTATTGCTTCTCTCTGGCCCCAGTTTTATGCTAAACATATCCACACAAATTGATTGGGATTAATTAAATGAGCAAGCAGGCTTTAGAACTAGACACTCTATCCTGGTATTTGCCCTAATACAGCAACATTGGGATGAAAAATATTTATCTAAGACAAGCTATGCACATATGCCACATTCCTTGACATTAGGTCTGCATTTCATCTCATTTCCAGAACAAGGTTGGGGATAAATTTAAACATTGGTGGAGGAGCTATCTATTGTTGTCAATATATATCTTTTATAAGAATTCCAGAATAAAGGTTAGTTGCCATTTTCAGGGACATTACAATAAAGAGACCCCAATCTGAAGAAAAGTGAGACATTTAACTTATTTAATTCAATTTCTATAACCTCCCATCTCAATTGACGACTCCGAATGGCTTATAATTTAAAGATAATGGATAGTTTGTCTACATTTTCAAGCACCTCACAAGTATAAATTTTAAAACAGGAAACATCATTTGTTCTACCATAATCAGTCTTTAAGTAGATTTTCCACATTAGATCTTTCCTTTGACAACAGATGTCTTTTCATGCAATTCTAATGGTCACAGCAATTTCATTATCCAAACTAGGTACCGTAACACACCTAGCTTGGGTAATGGGACATCTGGAAAAAAAAACAACCGAACTCAGAGAGTACCAATGACCCCTCATTTCAATCCTGAACTACAAATATTCTTCTTTATCTATACAGTAATTTTACTTTAATATTTGTGGTCTTTACAGCTGTAAACAAAAGCTGCTGGACAAGTTAATATTTTTCCAGCTGCTAGTTCTTTTAATAATTTCTAAAGCTTTGTTTGATAAAAATAAGTAAGTTCAGGCTTACTAGTGTACATTATGCTTATGGTTCCATAAATCCGTCTCATCTTTCTTGCTGTATGCAGGAAAGAAAATACTTTCTTAAAGAATCTAATAGTTAGTTATTTCAAAGTTCCAGATTTTAGTAACAGAATTCAAAAACAATAAATTGAACAGGAACCTTTTTCCAGAAAGGAAAAAGAAAACCATTATGTTTACAAGTCTCCTTTAAAAAGTTAATGACCCATCCTGTTACTCATTACTAAGTGCCAAATGAAAAAAAAAGTTTTGCTTTGAAATAATAATCTTTAATGATTAGGCCTAAGGCCATATCAGAATGTAAAATATAGAACAATAATATCATGTATAACAAAAGAGAACAAACAGAATTAAAAGGAAATGCAAATAATTTCTGTCGTATCTCAATCAGATTCTTATATGCAATTCTTAATTATACTGTTTTATTCAGATAAAAAGAAGCATTTCTGAATATATTTCAGTTCTGAACATATGTGAAATATACTGTTTTAATGTATGGATACCAATAGGCCATTTGTCTAATGTGTAATCCAATATATTGATCTTTCTCATATAACTGGAATTCAAGAATGTATGTGCTGTCCTCCATCTCTGGTGCTTCACAAATACATGACAAGGAACTTGGTTAACATATTTAACCATATTGTCTAGCTGCTTAAATCTCACTTCCATAAAATAGCCTCCTGGAACGTGTGAGTATTCCTGAATTTAGATATTTCCCAGTCTGAAAGGTACATTTATAGTTGCTCATCCATTTGAATGTATTGATTTTACTGCAAGTAGCTATATCTATTCAAGCTTCTACAGCTAATCCTTGTATGACCATTTGTTCAACAACCATTTGAAGTTATGTCGGGGCTGAAAAATTGGATTTATGATCCATGCTCAAAGCTCTGTGCTCCCATGATCATGTGATCAAAATTTGGGTGTGTGGCAGCAGCTTACTCACACTTATGATGATAAGCATGCTTTCACTCTCCCATCTATATCCTTTTGGTCACCCAGCACTTTGCCTCACAGAGCAGCAAGCTGGCCCAAAACCACATGGCTCTGTGACTAACCTTTTGCCTTTTTCATCCAGCCACTGTGTCCAAAGAAGAAGTGCCTTGCTACCTTTCCTATCTCCTTTTCGGATCCAGCTTCTCATAGCTTTATGAAGACAATGTAACTTTCCAAAGACAGCACTCAAGAACTTATGTGTAGGATAACTTATACAAAGAAGTTGGGTCCAAAAAGGAGATAGCAAAAGGCAAAAGGTCAGTGTAGGGAAATAGGTAAGAAGGCAGCTGGATGAACAAATGCTTGTTGGGGTTTGCTGGGATGGACTGGACTGGGACTGGGACATGGCAAACAGCCCCAGAGCTGCACAGTTCTGGGACTGCTTGTGGCAGAATCAAATTCAGAATAGCTTGATGGGGCTGGGTTGTTGCTTAATGATTCTGTGATTCTCAATTAACAACCTCAATGGGATGTTGCCGCCAGGATTGCCAGAGTAAATCAGTATGGTCACATGACATCTTGCTTTACGACCGCACCTACTTGTGATGGCAATTCTGGCACTCCCTGTGACGATTGTAAATCAAGGACTATCTATATTATTTGTTTAGCATATGACAATACACTAAATAAATGTGTTTTAAGCCAGGAGATCACAAAGATTGTCTCACTGCCATTGAATAAATAGTTGAGTCTGTGTTGTTGCCCAGGAGACGCCCAAGTTCAGGATTCCTATACTTTTCAGGGATGCTTCTTACTTGTCCCCCACCACCAATATAACAACTATTAAAAGCATTAAAATATATAAAAGCAAAAGTAAAACAAGACAAGAAGAGACAGGGATGTTATTAATAATGGAGCCAACTCCTAAGTTTATCCGTTGTCTGGGGTCCCCAGGCCTACTGGCAGAATCAGGTTTTGGGGGACCTTTGAAAACTTCTACCTCATATTTGTGGGGAGAGAAGATCTGAGTGCCACAGCAAGATGTACCATAGATCCCTGAACAACAGAATGAGTAACATGCCCTATCGGTTGGTTCGGATGGGATGGGCAGATGAAATAGGGAAGAGACAATCCCTCAAATAAGTGAATATCAAAGCTAAGTTGAAATGTGAGCTTCACTAAAATGTTTGGGAACTCAAGTCATTTGACTTAAATGCTTAATTTTAAGTATATTATAGAACTAAAGTTGATTATCATTTTTAGAATCAAAAACAATATTGAATTTTTCATCAGTAACATGTAATCAAATAGTTCTGGAATTAGGAATGAGAAGTGCTGTCATTCCCATTCCTTTAATATTAATTAAAGCAAAATTTGAATATATCTCTATTGTTAAGTTCAATAAAATATGTTTTACTACATTAAAGCTTTTCTGATCATTCAGTTTTGTTTTGTTTTTTCTTCAAAAAGCCCCATTTCAACCATTTTCATACAATTCCAGACTCTTCCCCCCCTACTAAAATAAGTAGTTTTGGCCAGAACAAGTAGCAGAATTTATGTCTTTACATAGAAGATTTATGTCTTATTACACTTATGTGCAGCTGGTGAGTTTCACTGGTTTGGCTGAGCAGAGTTTTGTATCTTTTGGATCAAGCCCTTCCAAGGCTAAAAAATGCTGAATTTAGCTGACTAGGCTGACAAGAAGTGGACACTGTAAATAGGTTTACAGTGTGTGTTTTTGGGATGGTAGGTATTAATAAATGCTATTATATCTGGTCTGCAAAACTCCAGATAAACCCTAAATACAGTGGTGGGATTCAAAACTTTTTACTACTGGTTCTGTGGTGTGGCTTGTGGGTATGGCATGGCAGAGGAAGGATACTGTAAAATCTCCATTTCCTCCAGATCAGCTGGGACTCAGGAGGCAGAGAATAGATGGGGGCGGGGCCAGTCAGAGGTGGTATTTACCGGTTCTCTGCTCAAAATTTCCACTACTGGTTCTCCAGAACTGATCAGAACTTGCTGAAACCCACCACTGCACCCCTCCTGCCCCCATTTTGGCAATATTTTCTTCCCCACAAATTCATTTTTCTAGCTTTCAAAATATCAGTAGTTGTTGTTCATGCTACTTACTCTGTCTAAAAACTTGCTTTAAAGCAAGAGAAGACAAAATCCCCAGGATGCTCAATTGGCTAAATGTTCCTTGTTTTGGATATCTGCAGGATGATGGCTACATACTGGTGTGAAACTTGAGTAATTCTATGTCGGTGTATGTGTGTAATTATCTCTCATGCCAGCATTTTTGCACTTTACGTAAGGTGTATGTAACATGTGCCTTTGACTCTTTTGACCTCAAAAGTTTATGTTATGGGGGAGCTCATGTTTTATTTGGGAGTTGGGTTTTTTGGTTGTTGTTCAATTATTCTATCCAAAATTAAGATATGTCTGGTAGATTACAGCCTCAAAAATGAAACATCCATAGTATAAATAATTCTACATAACCGTAAGTAATAATTGAAATATGGATAGAATCATAAAACAATGAATCAAAAGCAAAAAATAACAGAAGGAGCATTAATACTCAAAGACCTCTTAAACAGTTCTCTCTTTATTAACTGCTGGCAACCTAACAAAATGGGAACTGACTGGAGTTCAGGTGGGAAGAGAAGTACCTCCATCCCCTAATATCCTGGAAATGGGAGATTACTAATTTTGCTTTCTGGGATCCCCATGGAGGCAGGTTGAAACTGAATGGAGGAAATAGATCTGAGGGACAGTACCCAATTTTTTAGAATTATATACCATAAATTCTAGGGTTCTCTTTTGCCTGTATTTTCAACATCAGCTCTCTTGTGATATGTCCAAAACTTAAAATTGTTGTAATTGTTATTTTTAATTAAATTACTATTTAAAAATATGTCCAAAAGTTTTATTTTATGAATAAACCATACACTATTAGTCCCTATGCAGTGCTTAATATTTCGGCAAACAGTTTCAATGGGTCTTTCTTGTCTTTGCAATTGACAGACTTGATGCTGTATCTTATCATGCATATCAAAGAATGTGATGATCTTTTTTCAGTGTTTGACCTTTTCCTTTTTTGGGAGCTTCAACCTTCAAGTGCCTTCAGTCCTTTTCAGGTTCTTCTGAGTGTGTTCATTACAATTTATAAATGCACAGAGCTGAAGAAACTCAACCATAGAAAAGGTCAATAAAAGAGCAAGGATCCAAATTATACAATTACAAACACCAAGAAGCCTTCAGAATCCCTCCACTTCAAAGTAGAAAAAGCCAAAGAGTAAAAATCTTGAGGAAAACCTGCATAGGCAGATAATGAGAAATTGGAGCGACTAAGAGCCAAGTCTGCCACTGAGGAGTGGGTGAAGGTAGGGCCTATTAATCCACTGGTTTTTTTTTTGACATTCACCTAAGATTTGTATTACAAAGGAAGTGAGGCTGGAATTGATGATTAGGCTAAAATCACCCAGTTGTGAATAATGAGGAAGCAGATTGGATAATCTGATAGCATCACCCAGGAAGTCTTTCCTGCATCCAGTTCACTTTCAGGTAGAATAATATGACATTTTTCCCAATAAAAAGTCACACTACCACAGAAATTCTGTGGCAGACCAAATTCTGTGGCAAAGCCAGGTGCTAATCTTATTCTCTATTTCCTCTTGCGATGCAGTTAAGGGATAATTTGCACCATCAGCTCATCTTTCATTTACTTTTGAGCATTATCTGCCACCAGAATAGCCAGTCATTAAGCAAGCAAATAAATGCAGTCAAATTTGCCATTGACAATGACAATATACCTAACCAGCAGGAAATATTTCAATTCTCCAAGGCATTGTAGCTGACCTCTAGATGGTCATCCCACCAAAAAAACAAAAAAATAAAACCTCTTTATCTCATCAGGAAACAGTTGAGTGGTTGAAGGCAATTTATCATTAAGTGGTCCTGTTTCCAGTGCTCTGAAGATAAGTAAACATATTTGTTACACTACTTATGTTAATAAGGATGCAGGCCTGAGTTTGATGCTTGCATGATCACATCCATGGCATTTTCTTGACAACAATAAGGAAGTAATTTGCCACTGGCTTCTTCTGGGATGTTTTTCAACTTCCCAGACTATAACCCTGGAACTTCCTTGGGGTCTGTTATCTGAATGCTAACCAGGACTAATTCCATTTAGCTTTTCCAAGCTCAGTCATGGAGTTTTGGAAGCAAGCATCACTAATCCTCATGGTCTATATATTATGCATCTAATTTTCATCTGATCCTCTCTTTATAATTTGCCCCTACCCAGCCACAAATTTATATTTCATGCAGTTCAAGAAGTCCCACTTACTGTATACTGATTAACTCGAGTGCCATATTCTCACCTGCCACTTGAGTTCCATATTCTGGGGAAGGAAAACATTGTGAGGGCGGAAGCCACAAGGTGATATCTGAGCTTCCACAACCAGTTTCACAATCTCTTTAACTTAGAATGAGGCATGTTGTGGCTCCTGAATGACTGACTGTTCTCAGAATGAGGCAGCACACTTGTGCTGAGTTGGGCCTGAGAGAACTGCCCACCTCACCAGTGAGAGAGGCCCAAGGACAAGATCCTTCTTTGCAAAGGCAGGGCTGGGCAGCATCTTATGCTGCATGTCTCTTTGTATATCTAATAAAGTAGACTGCAGTTGATGAACGTAAGGTAAAGGTAAAGGTTTCCCTTGCAGATACATGCTAGTTGTTCCTGACTCTAGGGAGAGGTGCTCATCTCCGTTTCAAAGCCCAAAAGCCAGCGCTGTCCAAAGACATCTCCGTGGTCATGTGGCTAGCATGACTAAACTCCAAAGGCACATGGAACGCTGTTCCCTTCCCACCAAAGGTGGTCCCTATTTTTCTACTTGCATTTTTTACATGCTTTCGAACTGCTAGGTTGGCAGAAGCTGGGCAAAGTAACGGGAGATCACCCCGTTACACAGCACTAGGGATTCGAACTGCTGAACTGCCGACCTTTCGATCAACAAGCTCAGTGTCTTAGCCAATGAGCCACTGCATCCCAGACAAGAACTTAGACCATACTAAATGTATTTCTCTACAAAGTGTCACAAAAACATTTGTAGAAATGGCTATTATTGTTTACAGGAAGTATGTAGGAATATGTGTTATGCTATGCTGTGCTGTGTTTTTTATATAGCTGTCCATCTTATAGCAAATTCTGGGTAGCTTGCGTTACTGGTAGCCTTATTGCAATGATTCTTTATGGAGGCAGAATTGCAGAACTGATAGAATCATCACAAAACCTCATCCTTAAAGTGGAGTCCCTGTTCACCCACTATGACTAAATATCTTTTTAAAGTTTTTCAAGCACCCCTGACCCTGTGTAATAAATCATGGGGTAATTTAAAGCCTCACTGGTAGATCCCTTTTCCCAAGGGGTTTCCCCTAAAACATATTTAGGATAGGCTGCCATCAATTACAGAGTCTCATGCCACCTTGTGATTCCTTGGCTGGGAAATCCCTTTCCCTTTCCCCCAAGATTTCTCCCTTTAGATCAGCTCTATGAGAAGGCAGAGGAAGGCTCTGGATCCTGTCCCAAGCCCAGATATACAAAATTAAAAATCTTTCCATCAATCCTGAAAAATAAGAGATACTTGTATTACAATGCATTCTGGAGTGTGGTGAATGTCTTAATCAGGAATTTCCTTATTAATGAAAATACTTAATATAAGATGTAAAAATGTACTGAGAAAAGGTGACTAAAAGTAAAACAAGAATGCAACAATACATGCCAATAATTCCAAATAATCTCAAAGAAGTCAGTCTTGCTCAATGTTACTTATTACATCCTTGAATAAGACTCTTTTAGAACATGTTGAAGGTTCACTGCAGAGAGGATAGTTGAAGAGAGATTAATTAGGATTGCTGCTTGGGTGCTGATAGGTAAGACCATTCTAAATTTTGTTTTTTTCCCCATCTTTCTTAAGCATTAAGCTCCGCGGTAAAGGAGGTAGATGGTAAGCAAAAGCCAGCCTGTTTGGGAAGTGTAGTTGTTGAGAAAACGTTTCATCGCTGATATCCTGAATTGAGTCAGCTAATTAGAAATCATCTAGTGACTAAAGCCTCTTTCCTAATGATCATCGGTGAGATGATAAAGGCACACTTTTCACCACTTGTGCCTTTGCATAAATGGGAGACAGGTGTTGTGTGTACACACACACACACACAAAACGAAGGATGGATTCCATTCATTCAAACCACTCAGCATAGCACTAACATATCAGGTACTTTGGGGAATACTGTTAATACCATATTAAAAACCTAGATGTTGGTTTTTATATGGTTAAAACCAACAGAAGGAAACTAGAGTAGTAACTACAGTGAAATAAAACGAATCCAAGCTGACCCACATATATAATAACAACCCCTTGCCCTCTTCCCCCCCACCCCGCCATGCTTGGAAACCTGCAACTGCCTCATAAACGTTCAGTATAGGTCTTGGCCATTACAGTAAAGCAGTGTTTCTCAACGTTGGCCTCTGGAAGATGTGTGGACTTC
>JANHFM010002986.1:83170-97206 GCA_032468115.1 Grayia smithii
CAGTGACCCCCCCCCCCTTTTTTTTTTGAACAGTTTGGAGACTGTTTGGGGATGATTGAGGTAAAATGGGATTTAAATCCAACAAAATGGAGGGATCATAGATTGGAAACTGTATTTTGGAAAAGATGCTTTCAATTTGGCTTAAATGGAATTGTATTTTTGTGGAAATACTGTACCAACTGGGAAAGTACAGATAAAATTAGCAGGGCTTTTAACATGTTAGGCAGATTCACTGCACTGATCAAGAGAAAATGAACTGTTTTGTAACATACTCTTCATGAGTATGGTTATTTTGAAGATGATCAGAAAGATTGTTTTGTGTAGACTGAAGCTCTGGTTGCATGTGCATTTTTCCATCACGCTGCTACAGAGTTCCATCCATGGGTAATAACTCCACTCATTGGCTAATGACTGAGTTTCAGAATTATAAAAGCCCCTCCTCCTTCCTGGTATGCTCCATTCAATTAACTCAGTCAGTTGGCTAGGTTATTGCTCCTGGATTGAATTCTGTAGTTTCTACCTTTCCTTGCCTTAGGGAATATTTTCCTTCTTCCCTTGTTTACCTTCAGCTCCTATCCTCTCCTTATTCCACTTCCTGGTTTTAAACTGTTCATTTGCTCTATTATTTGTCCTCCTTCTCCCCGTCGCCGTCCCAGGCTCCCTGGGGACGCCTATTACTTTTATTATTTCTGGTTCCTCTGTCTTTGCCCTTTTTTCGAGCCATGGCTTGAGTTTGAGTGATAGGATGATCGCGCGCCGCTCTCCTCCCCTTCTACCGGCCGCCTCTCAGCTGGGGCTCTGATTGATGGCGGCGGCCGCCCAGGCCTTGCTCTCGCCGCCCGATTGCCGCGCCAAGCCGTTTTTTGGCGCGAACGCCATTTTAAAGGCCCGGATCCACCCGAAAATGCCAGCTGCTCCACAGCTGATCAGGAACACCAGACAAGACGCCGAATTGTGAGTGGACATTTTCGTTGTCGCGGGGGGGGGGCGCTCAGCTTCCTCGCGCCTTAACTCAGCAGGATCTAAATTCCTCACTACTGGCCTGGGTTCCGTTCTGACGGGCCCTTTACAGAGATCACAAGCCGTCCATCCAGTGCCAGTTACACGGTATCAGGTTCCGTATTGACGGGCCTGCACAGGTCAAAGCAGCCTACCACCTCTCCTAGTTGGGTTCCTTATTGTAGGGCCTGATTCTTTCTCAATTGCTGCTAACGGGCCTGGTTCCGTTCTGACGGGCCTGCAGTACCCAGGACCCAATCAAATTGAGTAACACGCCAACTTCTATTAAAATCTTGGGGATGTCAGGATTGAGCCCTTCCCCATCCTTAGCCTCGCTGTCACCACCACCCCCCCCCGAGGCCTCCAACATCAAGCCTCAGGATGCTGCGCCCAAGAAACGCAAAAGCTAATCTAAACAGGCCTCCTCTTTCAAGAGCAGCTCCTCCAGGAACAGGCACGATATGTGTTGCCACAAGGCCCTTGAAAAGAATTTCGCCAAGGCCCAACAAAAAGCGGGAGCTTCATCTACCATCAGCTCTGCTCAGGGGACTCCAATTGTGACCACAGTTGCTCAAATTCACTTCTGCTTCCTTCACACCTACTGCAGTGGGTTTACGCTCGTCGGGGGAAGGCCATTCCACCCTCTCGAGGTCTGTGAGCTGATCTCACATTCCATTTCCATTGCATTGCATTCCAGTGCATTGAAGTAGCACTGGATAAGAGAGGGTTTCCATTGTCTTCCAATAGGCCTCACCTCCGATCCAGACATTATGAACCTACGCATTGCTCATCTTCCCCCTGCAGCGACCGATACCTTTCCTACGAAGATGACATGGATGACGCCCAGTTTTCGGCAGATGAAACTATAACACTCAGTCAAGTCTCATCCACAGGACTATTCAAAGTGGAGAATTTCAAGCTGTTGCTTCACAAGGCGAAACAGGCCGTCAATATGGGCACGATGAATCCAGCAGGAGGTTCTCCTGAACCTCTTGACTTAGCCCGTCTTCTGTTCACGGAGCCTGTGACAGAGCAGGATGCCGTCCCTGCCCCCAAAATGTTCGTTGACATAATTAAATGCCAATGGGGTCAGCCCAGCGTTATTCCTGCCCCCAGTAGTGTTGACAAGAAACTGTATATGGTCGAGAGTGCTCTGGACAACCTTTTGCAATTGCCTCCTGTAGATTCCCTGGTGGCAGGGCTGACTTCTTTCTCCATCATGCCAGATGCCGCTGACGGTCTGCGACCTGAAGATAAGAAATCGGAGCTGTCCTGCAGGAAGACATATAATGCGGCAGCTTGGGCCATTCGATCGGTGACGGCAGCCTCATTTTTTAATAGGGCTATGCTTATCTGGTTACGCCAACTTCAGGCTAGGCTCTCTAATGCAGACGAGCGCATACAGCAAGGTATCAATAAGATCATAGCGGCCACTGAATATTCTGCCGATGCCACCATTAACATTGCCAAATTTGCTTCCAGGGCTCTGGCGGCCAATGTGACTACTAGGCATCTGGGGTGACTACGCCATTGGCAGTCGGACTTGCGCTCAAAAACGCATTTGGCGGCAGTCCCCTTTCAGGGATCTTCACTGTTCGGGGAGGCTCTAGAGCCACTACTCGTAGAAGGACGAGACAAGCGCAAATTTCTCCCATCACAGTCCAGGCGGTCAGACAGGAGGCCCTTTCCCTATTACAGTTGCTCTTCCTTTCGAGCACGAGATTTTGGGCCCTCCCAGTCATATTCTTCACGAGGCTTCCAGCGCTTCGACAGGTCTGCAGACAGGGCCTCCTTTCGGGACAGAGGCAGATCTTATTCCAGCCGCTCATTCAGGGGGACTTGAAGCCGCTCCTTCAAACGCAACAAATGACTGTTTTCCCCCCACCCATATCGGGGGGAGACTCGCCAGTTTCATCACTGGCGGGCGCAGACTACAGATCAATGGGCTCTCCAAACCGTCACAAAGCGCCTATCCATCAAATTCGTCTCCCTGCCTCATCCCCGGTTTGACCAATGCCAGTCCACCGGTGACCCCAACCAACTAGCCCTGCTGGAGGCAGAGATCTCTCATCTACTTCACATCAGAGCCATCGAAACAGTGCCAGCTCATCTTCGGGGCAAGGGGTTTTATTCAAAATTGTTCATCGTCCCCAAAAAATCAGGAGGTCACCGGGGGATTTTGGACTTGAAGAGACTGAACCACTACGTGAAGTACAAGCAGTTCAAAATGCAATCTCTACACAGCATTTTGGCTTCCATCCGTCAAGGGGACTTCCTAGCGTCCATAGACCTCAAAGAGGCCTACCTCCATATCCCTATCCGCCCCTCTCACTGTCGGTTCCTACGGTTTTGTTTCCGAAACAGACACTACCAATACCGAGCCCTTCCCTTCAGCCTCTCCTCCGCCCCAAGGTCTTTCACCAAGCTTCTGGAAGTCGTTGCAGCACACTTAAGGGCCAGGTCTGTTCGCACCCAGTTTTATCTGGACGACATCCTTATACAGTCGTCAGATGCCCTTCAGGCTCAAAGGGACGTAATGCTCACGCTCCAGGTCCTTCAGGACTTCGGCTTTACAGTCAACGCCGAAAAAAGTCATCTCTCCCCCACCACGACTCTCGAACACCTCGGCGCCACAATAGACACTACCACCTGCCAAGTCTTCCTCTCCAGGGACAGGGTCACCAATCTACTTCGGTTGACGAGACAGGTGCTCTCCTGCACCACCGCTCCCATATTTCTTCTGTCGAAGTTGCTAGGCCAGATGGTCTCTTGTCTAGGCATTGTGCCCTGGGTTTCCCTTCATTCCAGGGAGCTCCAATGGCTTCTCCTTCCCAGCCAGAAGGCATGGATCAGCAACTCGAGGAAGCGAATCACCATTCCTTCTGTTGTTTATCAATCCCTCAAGTGGTGGCTCTCAGACTCCCTCCTGAAGGGTTACCTCTTCCTGGAACCTTCGCGTCTCTGCCTTACCACGGATGCCAGCCTTCTGGGTTGGGGGGGCTCACCTTGGTCCCCAAGTAGCTCAGGGCCTCTGGACCCCGGAGGACCTCCTTCACGACATAAATTGGCTGGAACTCAGGGTGATCCACCTAGCTCTTTGCCACTTCCTCCACCAGCTGCACCACCAACACATTTTAGTACTGACGGACAACGTAACAGCCAAGGCCCACGTCAACCGTCAGGGGGGCACCAGGTCCAGGGACTTGATGTCAGAGGCGAGACTACTCTGCATCTGGACGGAAAAACACCTCCTCTCCCTACGGCGGAGCATATTTCCAGGATTCACAATGTCAGGGCAACTGGCTGAGCCGTCAGTCTCTGGACAACGCGGAGTGGCAGCTTCACCCCAATCTGTTTCAGCGCATTTCCGACCTGTTCAGGACCCCGCTAGTGGACCTGTTCGCCAGCAGAACGAACTTCCAGCTACCCAGGTACTACACCAGATTCTTCTCCCCTGGTGCGGAAGGGACGGATGCCCTCCGGAGCCCTTGGCCCCCGGGCCTGTTCTACGCCTTCCCTCCTCTCCCCTTGCTCCTGTGGGTGGTACGGAAGATCCTGACCGAGTGGGCGGAGGTCATCCTTGTGTCCCCGTACTGGCCCAGGAGGGTTTGGTTCGGAGACCTGATAGACCTGTCCGTCTCCCCACCATGGAGGATACCTCGGACAGAAGTTCAGCTCCACCAGGTCCCAACCCTGCACCCGGATCCGGACTGGATGCATCTGACCGTGTGGCGGTTGAGCGGCAGCTCCTGCTAGAGGACCATTACTCCAACAGGGTCGCGGACATCATCCTCACCTCGCACAGACCATCAACTGCACGGATATACCAGGCCACGTGGAAAGCATTCTGCAAATGGTGCCTTCAATCTTAACTGATTCCTTCATTGGCCATGGCCCAACAGGCCCTAGCGTTCCTCAGAGATGGTCTGGACAAGGGCCTGTCAGTCAACATCTTGCAGCGTCAAATGGCCGCCCTGTCTACTGTGCTACCTTCGGAAGGGTATGCTTCGCTCTCTTGTCACCCCAAGGTGTGTCGCTTCTTCAAGGGTGCCTGCAACCTCAGACCCGTGGTGGTCCACCGTTTTCCTTTGTGGGACCTCTCCCTTGTACTCTGGGCCCTCACCAGACCGCCTTTTGAACCTCTCCGAGCAGCCTGCGGATCCTGTCTCTGAAGGTCTCTTTCTTAGTGGCGATCACGTCTGCCAGGAGGGTATCGGAGCTGGGGGCCCTCTCGACAAGGGGTGACCTTTGTGTGTTTCATCCGCCCCATGTAGTACTCAGACTGGACCCCACCTTTCTTCCAAAGGTGAATTCCCTTTTTCATCGTGCAGTGGAGTTGGTCCTGCCCGACCTATGCCCCAGGCCAGTGCACCGTCTGGAGAAACAATGGCATACCCTCGATGTAAGATGAACCTTGAAGCACTACATCCACAGAACCTCTGAATTTAGACGTTCGGAAGCGCTCTTCGTATCTTTTCAGCCCCGTTCCATGGGCATGAAAGTTTCCTCTGCTATGATCAGCCGATGGCTCAAAGCATGTATCTCTTTAGCGTATGATCTACAACACAAGTCTCGACCTGGCCACATCACGGCACACTCCACCAGGAGTACAGCCACGACGGTGGCGTGGAATGCGCAGGCTTCTCTCCTGGACATATGTAAGGCAGCTACCTGGAGATCTCCGTCCCAATTTGTCCGGAATTACAAGATCGACCGGTTTGAGTCTGCTGATGCTTCCTTTGGCAGGAGGGTTTTGCAGCAAGTGGTATCTTCAACCTGCACTCCGCCCGAGCCTGTTCCCGCCCCTGGGAATGTCTAGCTTGGGCATATCCCATGGATGGAACTCTGTAGCAGTGTGATGGAAAAGGGGAACGTTGGTCTTACCTGAATGTTCTTTTTCATCACGCTGCGGAGGAGTTCCAACCCTACCCTTGCTTGGGCCTGTGCCTTTTTGTTTCTTCTCTTCCCTTTTTCTCGTTCATTGTTTTCGGTTTGGCTTATGTGTTGTTCTTCCTTCGTCAATTGAATGGAGCATACCAGGAAGGAGGAGGGGCTTTTATAATTCTGAAACTCAGTCACTAGCCAATGAGTGGGGTTATTACCCATGGATGGAACTTCTCCGCAGCGTGATGAAAAAGAACGTTCAGGTAAGACCAACGTTCCTCTTCTAAACGCAATTTAAAATGTGCTTTAATGCAGAAGTGAGAAATCTCTGCCCTTCCAAAATTATCGAAATCCATCTCCAGTTAGCTTCCGTTCACTATGGGTGATATCAACCTACTTATATGCAACAAAAACCTTTTCATTCACCATTTAAGTCTATTAAGTTAAGAGCCACTAGAGAGATTCCTTTCCATTATGACCCATACACTTTTGCAATAGCACTTAAATTTAGGAGTGTACACAGAATTGAAAATGTTTTAAGCTTAAGACAACATCTCATTCAGAAAGTTCTATTGAAATATTTTGAGTTGATTATGTTACACTGCAACAAACCTTGAAAAACCTGAATGCTTTAGGTTGATTCCAGCTTCAAGCATTTTGAGTGTTCCATCCATGTAAAATGATGGGAACCGAGTATGAGAAACCTACTCCCTTAACTTTTCATCCCAGCATCACACATATGTAGACAGGCTATTAGTCCACGTTGATTGCTACAGATCTGAGCAGACTTGTGTATTAGCTGCCCAAAATAGGAGTGGCTCCATCACCCTGATTTGCTCTAGCTTACTTAAGTAGGATAGAATGCAGCAAGTCATCTGATGGCATTACTGTTCTCCCTGGAAATGCACCATGCATGTTGCCCTAACTAGGAGATTCACATGCTTGTATCTGCTGAGGAACGTTTCATGCCAGAACAAGAGTCTTGACTTCTGTTGCTATTGGGCATGAAGCATTTCCCCTCTTTCTGGAGGGAGCCTAATCTGTTTCCTTCAGTTTATACCATTTTTTATAGACAGGAAATATCTGTAAATGCAGGGGAGATTGTAGGGAGTTAGTCATTGTCCATTACCTTCCCCATACCATTGGCTCACTTAAGCCTATAAATATGGTGTGCTTGTTTGTACCCATAGTTTTTGATAGAGTATGAAGTCAGACTATCAAAGTTTATTATTTATTTGTTTCATTAGATTTTTATTCCACCTTAATATTTTTATGAATAAGTCAAGGCAGCAAACATATATAAGAACTTCCCCAATTCTTAGATTTTCAAGAGTTTGTTCAGGAATTTTCAATTGGAGGGAAAAAACATAGCTCTTAAGTGGTGCACTCTGACCTTAAGATATGTATTGCAAAACAGAATAACTCATACACAGAAACTGCCTTGGCTATGAATCTCCCTTTCCAGAGATCAAGGAAATATGTCCATTTACTTTGGCATATTGTGCCTGGTTGCTTGCACTTCAAACAGCTGCTTTAATAGCCGGTAGTATAGGTGGTTCCACTGAATAGAGACATTCAGAGAGATCTGGTGTCAGAGTCTTGTCTAGTACTTGTCCTTAAACTTCCCCTGAATATTCTGACAGAAATACCCAACATCATTATGGCACTTACCAATAAAAGTACTCCTGGCAAATCCTAGTGTTCAGAGATTACATTGGAACCGATAATGGCTGCCCACTTCTTTACCATGGGCATCTTGGCAACAGCAATTGTGCCCTGTGAATCAGAAATAGCATGTGGCATGAAGGAGGTCCCTTCTGCATGAGCCCGCATTTTGTCACATAGGAGATGCTGGCAAATATAGTAGCAAACACCTTAGTCTCACCCAACTAGTGCATGGTAATGGAGAGGTAACTATGTACATGACTGAGATGAAATAAATATATAGGGGCTTATTTCCAGCAGCACCACATATCTTTCCTGCATAAAGTGATAGAGGAAGGTTACAATTTGTCTATTAAAAGTGATGCCAAAGGGATTTGGCCATCAGAAGCAAACCTGTATTATTATTATACCAAAGCTGCCAACTGTTCAGTTAGGTCTGAGGCATTCGGACCATATTACCAGTTGCCCCTCCACCATCCTGTGGATGCTTTAGTGACTGCCCCTAGTTGGCAGTATGAGTTGCCTACTGCTGGATGTGAGTGTTTAGCAATCCCATAATGGAAATCATTTTGGATTCTTGCTCTGCTAATGTCTGCCTTGTAGTAATTGAGTAATGAAATCATGAGGTGTGGTTTGGATTTAGGACGGTACAGCTCTTCCTGAGTGTTAGTTGAAATCTCTGAATTACTGTGAATCAATACAACCAGTTTTGCTTTGCCTTGCCATACCAATATTGCTGCTACAGGAGCCACAGGCCTATTACTAAAATTAAGCTTCCTTTCAATGGCCTCTCTTCCTCTGTCTTGCCCAACCATAATTGATTTAGGAAACCATTAAAAGTGGGATCATGGCAATGACAAATAATGTGCGATAGCATATTCATTTTGTGGTTGTTCATTAAGTATTTTCCTATTATTGTAGCTTTGATAGATTTAACACCTTTTTGAATTTTTGGAAGCACCATTGATTTAAGTAAAAGGGATAGTGCACTTAACATTTGACTGTTCTCTCTCAGAATGGAAAATTAAAAATGTCAAGATATTGGAGATTCTTTGGAAAGTATAGTTTATTCTATTAGCTTATCCATGCTGTTTACTTTTAAATCTAATATCTCTGCTGTTTAGATCTATTGCTATGATTTGAGATACAGTTCAAATTCTCTGAGCATGTGAGATCAATACTAGGACTGTTTATTAAGAAATACATCCTGAGGTCATCTAGAAACAGATTTAAAATGTAATGCTTCTTAAGCAAAATTTGGGATTTAACTGATTTATTCTTCCAAAAAGGGAGTCTTTTCTGAATAGCTGCCTCACTTCATATTTGTTTCAGATTTAGCATTGGAGTCAAACCCATCTGACCATCCTAGAGCAAGCACAATTTTCTTGAGCAAATCCCAAACAGATGGTAAGCTAATTTTTGCTCCCTTTAAAAAAGAGGATGGGAGGAGATGGAGTGGGTGTTTAATTCCTTTCCATTTCTGTCAAAGCACTTTTGCTTCCACATTTTTGCTTGCTCTTCACTGCATTCATAGCTGTTTGTCTGAGACTGTTTCTTTTTAACCCTCTTAATTCATTCCAAATACTCCCCATTCAGTAGAATAACTATTAACTAAGAATGGCTGGGTGCCATATTTGAGAGTAGAAGGTGATTATCTTATGACCAGTGATTGAACCGACTTTCTCATCAAGTACTATTTGCAATATTCCTAGCAATATGAATCACTGCCTCCAGAAGATGTTACTTCTGTCAGCTCATTCCCTCCTAGCAGGAAAAATTTCACTCTAGCTTGAGTTATATGTCAAATTAATATGCTAACATTTACTGAGATAATTTTATATTAACATTCAGCCTTGATACTCATGTAACATTATGTTTCCACCTTTATAAACCAGTATTCATAACTCTTACAACATTGAGTCTTTTTATAGAAACAGTGCAGTTTATTATTTATTTATTTACTTATCTATTTATTTATTGGCTTTCTTTATATGTTATCATTGTAAAATAAATGGTTGAATCAGGAAATTCTCTAATTCACAGGATGAATTATTGCTATTTCCTCTGATCTAAGAAACAAGCAAAAAAGGAGTTTCTTCTCTGGAACTGAGTAGCATTTATTCCATGAAATGTACTTTTAATATATAGGTACAATAGCTGCCTCACTATGTTTTTTATGATACTTAATTATTTTCAGATAATCCCAAAATATTGTCAAGGTTGAATGTGTAGAAAAGGAAAACTTCAAACGGGTGTGGAATTTTAAAGTAGAATTTAAAAAACAATGTATTGATTGACTGAACTTGTTTCTCCTTTTTCAGTGAGAGAGAAGAGAAAGAGCAACCACATCAACCATGTAAGTACATACAATAGCTGTGAAAGAAGTAAATAAAAAGACTAGTTCATGGTTCTCATTTCTCTATAGAATGTTTTTTTTTAATTTTGTGGTGAATGGAGTAGAAGAGGTTTCAAGTCATATAACCAGACTTCAGCCCAGAGCTTGCCTCTCTCCCTTATTTTTGTGATAGTTATAAGATACCTTTGAAGATGAAATCAGGTGCAAAGAATGCATCTCCTCCTACTCACAATTTTACAGCTATAGAGGAAGAATAGTCCCATTGCCACTCCTCCTCTTATTCCTATTAATTGCTAGGGAAAAAAACCATAGATTTTATTTCAGAGCAGCAGGAGAAAGTTAAGTAACATAGGGCAACAGATGGGTGTTGGATGATGGCACAATATTCTTTGCAAAAAGAAGAGAGTAGAAAGTAGAACCAGTGCTGCAAAACCTGACAATAGCTTTAGAAAAGACCCACAAGCTTATATCCAAGCCTTCTAGCAAACAGTTTGCGCACTATAAGTTGTGCATGTTTCATTTGAATAATTAACTTAATGAAAATATGATATATATTTTAAAAAATCCAATTTAGCAGAATAAATTCAGTTAAGAACAATGGGCTGCTGCATATTATTTTGACCTAATTGGTGCTTCAGTTTTAATAAATATGGTTACACGCTCTGAGTCCTAGAAAAACCACAGTGACAAACTACTTCCGAAAAATATTGCTAAAAACAATTGAATGGATGTCAGTTGCCATAAGGAAAGACTGATTTAAAGGCAATACCCCCTCTGAAAAAGGCTGTGACACATTCATATATTCTTTAATAGTGATAAGGACATCTGTATAATTTATGGAATTAGTGGCACTGTATCCCTTGCCATGGGTGTTCTGTGTATGAGTGCTGTCTACTAAAACTGATAAAATAAAATTTCTGTACAGTACTTCTGCTTCCAATTTGATTCAGAGATAATGCTGCCAGAGTAGAATAGAACACCTAGAGTTCTCAAACATAGATAGGCAGCAGACTAGTGATATATCAAATAGTTCAGGCCTCCGAATTGCTAAGAAATCCAACAAAGAATTTTGGATTAGTTGGATTAGTTGTCTGAGCAGGTAGACTAGGGTTTAGGACCAAAGTCCTAGGAGGAGTGTGATTTTTGTTTTTGAAACCCAGGGATTTGGAGAATCTATCTTGTTCTGCGAATGTAAAAGGGTTATTGAGGGTAGGGGAAACATCTGCAAGGTTGCAATCATCTCGCTGTTAGTATGTAGCATTCTCCGATGTGGCTGGAGACATCAGCCAGACTGGGTAGAGCTCGCCTATCAGCAGAAGGACCGAGCCTGCCAATCATTTACTTAGTCCCGCCTCCTTACCAGGGAATCCCCAGTCTCGGCTCGGTCCTTCGGCTGGATAGGTGTGTTCGTCCCTTTCTGCCTAAGGTTTAGCTGTGGTGTTTTGAGTAGGACTAAGATTCTTAGTTCTTCTGGTGCAAGGCTTTTTTCCTTTCTTTCTTTCTTCTCCTGCCTTCTTCGTTGCCTTTTTCTGGTTTGATGCCCTGGTATTTTATTCTCCTCGTAGTCACCGTCTTAGACCCCTCCCCACCCCCATCCTCCCTCCCTCCAAGCCGTCATTTGGTTTCAAGCGTTGTTGGGGGTTCCTTTATCATTTGGGGGATTTCGGGTTGCCTTCGGGCACGTTGGAGTACTGCAGGGTTCCTTCTGCAGTCCACCGCCAGTTTTTTGCCACTTTTTTCTTTTTCACGGAGGCCGGGCAGACAGCTATAGTTAGATTCATTGCCGTCCGCCATTTTGTTTTACAAATTTTCTTGCCTTTTGGCGGCGGCGGCGGTTTCGGCCTCTGCGGCTTCTCCACTCTACAGCTGATTACAGGGGAGCGATTTAAAATAATAATAATAATATTAACAGCACGAAGGCCTGCAGCAGAGTACTAAATAATACAGCAGAGTAATACAGACCCGTGGTAAAGGGTCTATAGTTTCCCCCTCTGTGCAGCACAGTGTCTGCCTTCAGGCAGTTTACAGAGGGCATTGCTCCCTGAGCCCAAGGCCTCTCAGCCGACGCCATCTTTATTGTCTTCAATATAGTCGGTTGGCTGTATAACGATCTACCCCAAGGGAGGATCGTTGGGCTGTATAAGCATTTTCCCATTCGTGGGGCCGATTTTTGGTATAAGCGCTTCTTCCCATCCTCATTGGGGGATCGCTTCTCAGATATCTGCATTACGCCTCCAGCTTGGCTGTTTTGTATCTTGCCTTGGTACTTTAGTCTCCTCAAGCGATTATATCATCGTGTTTTTCCCTGAATAATTAAAAATAAAATAAAATAAAAATAAAATATCCTTCCTCCTATTCGCCTGAGGGAGTAAAATAGTCTGTTGGCGAGATGCCTAAATCTAAGAGCAAGTCTCAGAGAGCTGGGAATAATGATGGAGTTCCTGATACTCCTGCAGACCAGGCCAATCCTACTCAAGCAGTGCGTTCTGTGGTCTTTCAGCCAGTCCCCAAGGACAAGAGGCGTGACCAAGCTAACACTAAGTTTGAACAGTAGCGGCATCTGGCGCTTCAGCGCCTTTGTGATAGAGCATCTCGCAGTTCAAAGGACCGGGTTCAGTCTTCCTTCCCTACTGACAGTGTGGGTCAAGTCTCCTTGCGGGACTGTGAACCCTTGGTGACTGCTGTGGCTCTTTGGGGTGCTCCTGCGCCTTCTAGACCAGTCCAAGTTACAGCTCAGCATCCTGACACTAAACCCCAAAGGGCGTCTTTGCCTACCTAGTTGCGTCTCATAGAGGTGAATGTTGGCGGAGCCTCGCCAGAGCTCTCCATTTCCATCTGAGGAGTCAGATGAGGCTGGGGTTCAGTTGGATAAGGATCAGGCTGAGAAGGCTATTCTATCCGCTCCGGTAGTGGCCCCTCGTTGCTCTGCCGCGACTGACAGTACTCACTCCCTGGACGAAGCAGACTCCCTGGGTCTGGATTTATCTGATGATGAGGGCTTAGTTCCCGATCAGCCCCCTTTTAATGGCCTGTTTCCACCGGCCTTATTTAAGTCCCTTCTTTTTAAAGCTAAGAATGCTGCTCGGTTGGGGCCTGGGGCAGAAGGGGAGTCTCTTTCCCACACTCAATATTCGTCCCAGTCTCTCTTTTCAGAACTGGCTTCGTCTGTGGATGTGGTTCCGGTGCCATCGTTATTGGTCTCTGCTATCAAGAGGCAGTGGGCTCTGCCTACTGCAGCGCCGTCTACATCTAAATTGGACAAGAGATTCTTTAACATTGACGAAGAAGTTGATTCTATCTTGCAGGTCCCAACAGTCGATGCACCGGTAGCTGCTCTTTGCCTTAACGCTTCCTTGCCCGGTGACCCGGAGGACGGCCTGAAGCCGGAGGAACGCAAGCTGGACCTGGCCCTCCAGCAAGCTCATCGGGGGGCAGCTTGGGCCATTAGGGCTTCAACATTGGCGTCCTTTTTTAATAGGGCAACACTTCTGTGGCTTCAGGAGTTGCGATCTACTTTACCTCCTGAGAACCCACGTCTGCTGCAAGATGTGAATAAGCTCATTGCCACGCTTCAATTTTCTGCGGACGCTACTCTGCACTCGTCAAGGTTCGCCTCCAGTTCGCTGGCTTCTTCGGTTTCCGCACTGCGACTCCTCTGGCTCCACAATTGGTCAGCCGATCTCAAGCACAAATGGTGGCTGCTTCCTTGCCGTATGCTGGGGCTCATCTTTTCGGACCTTCGTTGGACCCGCTTCTCACAGAAACGGATAAATGTACGATTTTGGCTTCAGTCCCCAAGAAGTCCGACTCCCGGTTTCCTGCCCCTTACCGCCGGCCACCTCCTAGACAGCTAGACTGGGGAACGTCCTTTAGGCAGTCCCCGCCAGGTTTCAGGCAGAGGGGGTCCTCCAAGCGGGCTTCTAGAGGTAGGCCCTTTTCTGGTCAGTGGCCCTTTTGAGGGGGAGGGGGCTGTCCTTTCCGCCGCCAGCGTTAGTCCTTCTTTGGACTTCCCCATCGGTGGCAAATTGGCCTTCTATGTTGACCGGTGGGATGCAATCTCTTCAGACGCTTGGGTTAGGGATACGGTCCGTTTTGGTTTAGCCTTGGAGTTCGTCTCCTCTCCCCCTTCTTT
>JANHFM010002986.1:103587-115407 GCA_032468115.1 Grayia smithii
TATTTATAGATGACAGCACAGTCAGCCAACCTAATCTTAGGAGCACAATAAAATGGTATGTATCACTTTATGTATGGTTAAATTGGATTCAACTCACTTGAACCTATGAAATCCAAGAAAAAATCATACCAAATCTAGAGGAAGTGATAAATCAGTATATGCTGAAACAGATTCCCCCTCCCTTATTCTCAGTATTGGAAGAGCAACATCTATATGCTACCATCAATTTGATTCCAAAGTCCTCTAAATTTGGGAAGTGGAGCTACAGGTCATATTTTATGACTGTTATTCATTGTTTATCTGTTACTGATTTCTAATCCTATTGTTCCTGTTCGTATTTTTGACCATCTTCCAAGATATGTATAGTTGATTTATAACCTTAAGATATTTAACTCAGAAGAATACATTCTTGGCTGAAATTCCATACATATCCTCAGATTTCAGGGCAGAGTTTATCAGCTCATAGTTTTGAAGAAATTCTTCCTTTAAATACCTGAACTTTACAGTAGTCTAAGCAAGTAGAATCCTGCACTGCAGAGAAAACAGGACTAGTATGGTTCTGAACCCAAATTCTGAACCCAAAACAAAGGCCCATTTTGTATAAGATCAACTCATTTAAATACTATAGATATTACAGGTAGACCTCATTCAGCGACTATTCAAAGTTATGGTGGCACTGAATGAGAAGACTTACAACCATTTCTCATAATTGAAGTCAATGTACTGCCCCCATTATCATGTTGTTAAGATTTGGATCCTTAGTTACCAGCTCACAATTACAATAGTTACAGCATCCAATGGTCACTATTGATCACTATTTGTGACCTTCCCTGCCAGCTTCCAACAAGCAAAGTCAATGGGGAAGCTGAAACTGTGCAGGAATTGCCTAATGACCACAACTGGAGCTGCCTTTGTAAGTCAGCATAGTCATGTGACATTATGCTTTACAACCACATCACTTAGTGAAGGAATTGCCTATCCCAAATGCCATTGTTAAATGAGGACAACCTGTACATTTTGTATTGTATTGTACAGTATTATATTTATATAATATTCATAAGTATATAGTAATACATTTATAAGAAATAATCTACAAGAATATGAAGAAGAGAGCCAGTTTAGTCTAATGGTTAAGGCACCAGCATAGAAGCCAGGAGATTGAGTTCTAGTTCTGCCTTGGGCATGAAAGATGGTTGGGTGCTTTAAGACAGTCACTCTCCCAGCCCAACTCACTTCATAGAATTGTTTTGGGGAAAATATGAGGAGGAAGGAATATTGATATATTTGGTACCCTGAGCTGTATATGAAAAAAAAGGATAAAAACATTTTTTTAAAAAAGGTTGACAGTGTCAGAAATATCTCTAGTGTTAACTGAAATAACTGCTAAAGCTTGGAACTAAGGTATTTGTAAGTGTAAGTTGTAGAGCATTTCAGTTATGACTTACTTGAAGGATGTTGCCTCTGAGTCTCAACTATCAGTGTAGCAACTTTTAGGGGAAAAAAGATTGGAGTTCTCCTTTTTTCCATAACAGGATCTTGACTAACTTCCAATTCTGTTGGGTTCCAGCTGAACACAAGTTCAACCCAGTTTAAGTTTTGTTTATGAGTGCTTTATACTGTTCATTGACCTTTATCAACCTAGCAGGATAATCCATGCAAATTAACTTAGCCCTTTGCAGGTAGGTCCTATCGTGTTAAAAGTCAATTGGAGTTAGGCTGTGCCTAAATCAAATGAATAAAATGAAATGAACTCCCTTTCCAAATTGTATTCTTTGAATATTACCTCTGACAAATTTAATAAATTATAATTATTAATAATTTGGAGCTTTTAAATTGGAGAGATTAGAGAATTAAGGCAAATATATGTGTCCCAGAATAATGCTACAGGTTGCAATGTGAGTCGATCAGCGGGACCAGAGGTTTTGTCTTCTGATCATTTGGCCCTGTGCTGAAGCCTGTCTTCAGAGAACTTCAGGCTGCTAGAAATTCCCTGAAGGTTGGATTCAGCACGAGTCCAAATGCTCAGAAGACAAAACCTCTGGTCCCGGTGATTGACCCATATTGGGTCTTGCAGATTAGAGAATTGCCTTGCTCAGTGAATCTTAAATTCACTGAGATATTTTGAGCCTTGGATCTGATCACTTCGAGGCTACTCAATCAAGGCATCCTTTCCTTTGCTTAATCACACTCTTAATATCTACAGCTGTTCAGACTCTTGGGTGCTTTGACTATATCAAGATTCATGCTTGTTCACTGTTTTATAGTGGCCCTTGTTTGGAATAGGATAATTTTTTAATCTTATATTAATGTCTGGTAAACCTGGACATTTTCAACATTCTGTTCTAAACTGATGTTTTAGAATTTAAAATTAAAGAGGGACATGAGAAACAGGAAAGAACTAAAGTTTCAAACATGATGTGGGTATAAAAATGTTCTTTATGTAACATCATGTATCAAAATTAAATTCATAGCTCTGCTTGTAATTAAATGACTTCCCCTTCTTTTCACAGTGTTACTTTAGCAATATATTATCACATAAAGAACAGGTGAGCATTTCTAAAATTTCTTGTTTGAAATTGCATGTAATGATCATGTTGTTTGTAATTCCTTGTAAAGATGCAATTTATAATTTTTCTGCTTGCTCTTAAAATATCAAGAACTATGACTAATATATTGGCCTGTTTTGTTAAATTCAGAAAGATTTCCTTTTTTCCCATTTTTAAAAATAATTTTTAAATGTAAGGATTGTTTATAATAACTTTGTTATTGAACTGTAGTGTATCTTGGCATTTTGTCTATATTTTGAACTAAATTATTTCAAACAATACTGGATTTCTATAGCGGAATACCTTGATAATGGCTAAACATAGGAAGGACATACTTTTAAGAAAATGTAAAACTTTTAAGACTTTTGAGTAAGCTATCATCTCAACATAGATTTTAAAAAACAAAAATCCAACATTTTGCTTTTTTAAAATGAATTTATTTAATTTTAAATATATTAAAACATATAAGGATTGAGCGTTTGAAAAGTGCATGCTAAGTTCCTCTAAATGGCTAAGATTAAATATATGCTTGTCCTCAACTGTGATACCTCCAGAAGTCTGGACCAACCCATTTAGGAAGTGTTCACTTGGGAATTAGAATTGAAGGAAAGGATGATGGACTTATTAGTAAAATTAAATCCTCTATACCTGTGATAGTGAACCTATGGCACACGTGCCACAGGTGGCACGCAGCATCCTGTCTGTGGGCACACAAACCGTCGCCCCAGTTCAGCTCCACCACACATGCGCGCATGCCTCCTACCAGCCAGCTGGTCATTGGGTCTCTGCCATGCAGGGGCATGTGCAGGTAGAGCATGTGTAGGGGCGGGATGCATATGCGGGGCCCATATGCGCATTGCATTCTGGGGGTTTGTGGGTGCGCTTGCTTGCTTTGGTCACTCAGTCCAGAAAAGGTTAGCCATCACTGCTCTATACAATGCAGTGTATTAAAGTTCTTTATGTAAATGAAGAATTAATTAAATGATATATGTAGTATATGTATTTATAATTGATCTTATAAACCATAGGTGTTTCACGTTTGCTTACTGAAAATAAGATACTTAACATGACCCTACAAAGCAAATTTTAAAGAAATAATGTTTATCATTTTAAACAGAAGAAAGTATGCAAAATAGCACATGCAGTAAGACTGATATGCACAGTCTATTTTTTAAAATGAAATACAATAAAACAGTGACATGGCTTATGGAAGAGAGGAAAATATATGGTAGGGAAATGTGATTTAATCTTTCTCATGTTTATTTAAATGATGCTATTTTAAATTAATTGACACTCCCCCTTGCTGAATTTCACTCCTTAAATAATGGGGAATTGGCTGTAAAAACACATGAGATGGAGGCCATTAAATAACAATGCTGCGTAAGGGTTGTCCTGAACCTTTTTAAGAAGACTTCCTTTATCTGAAGATAGTTATTTGGCAACTTCTGTATACATAGTAGCTGTGTAAGTGGGGAATAAAAGCTGTATATCGAGTGTCAAACACGTGAGCCGTGGGCCGGATGCGTCATGCACTGACCATGCCCACCCCCATTTTAACGAAGGGGGGAAGTCGAGATATGTCACGTGACGACAATGTGACTACTTGAGTTTGACATCCCTGCTGTACATTATACATATTGCTTAAGTCATTGTTCCACTGCAGAATGTTACAGATAGTCCCATAGGGCTGAAGGGGGTTCCTTAAATACAGGCTGAACAGTGACTCATCAGGCCTAGCTCTGTCAGTATTTGGGTTAGTGTAGTGCTTGTATGTTTCATAAATTATGAAAAGATAACAAGGCTTTAAAATATATTCACAAAAAGCATTTTGAGCTTGGATGTTTATGCCCCTTATGCTGGCTTTTACATGTTGGTTTTGATTCTGTGTCAAACTAGTTAAGTTCATCCAAAATGGAAATTGAGCCTGATGGAAAAAGTAGTTGCAAAGGCTTTGAGGGCATCTAAAAGAAAAATAGAATTCTAACACAACCTGGGCAGATTTGCCTTATCCTTTAGGTTACAGCCATGTTTTCATGTTCTATACTTCTAAATCCTATTCTCCAACCAAGGCCTCATGTACACTCTTACCTGATCAAAAGTAACTGATAGTATAATAACTAACATTGAAAACTATGAAGTATACAGCATACACTTTGTTATATTTGCCTTAAATATTTAGTATTTAACAGCAAAGTGAGAGATGATAGAGAAAAATACAGTGCCTTGGCACAGACTATGGGCAAAGGTTGATCATGCTTTACTAATTCCAGTTGCATTCCTCTTTGTTTGTTGCAGGGATTCAGATAGATCACTGGAAATTTTTGATGAAAAATCACATCCACTCACGGTAAATCAGATTGTTTTTATATTCATGGTCACATTTGATTTCTTGAATATTTTAATTTTTATTTCTGAAATGTTAATACTTTTTCCATTTATAAGCTAAATCAAGATTGCAAGAAAAATGAAGTTGGATTTTTAGTTTTCTGTCTCCTGATGTACAAAAAAGCATTTTAGTCTAAATATATCCAGGTAAATGTTTAACCACCTGAATTTTAAAACATACTGCTGAGTAGCATCCTTGGATCTTTGATTCCATTCTTAATGCCAGTATATCTTCTTACAGAAGGCAAAAAGCATAGCTTTAATTACATTGAGAAAGTTGCAGCCTTTCTGTAATCCTTGTCTGAAAAGGAGTCACACATGCAAAAAAAGCAGCTTACCCATTTTTCTTAACCTCCTTAAATTCTATTAGAATACACTTCTGTGGGTATGCTGCAGGACTCTTTTCCCCTTGGAAAAGAAGTAGATTTCTTTTCCAAAGGTAGATGAGAGGGCCTGCAGCAAACCTAAATGGCCAATAGGAGCTAGGCAAACAGATCCCAGTTTTTGTCTGCCTTCTCCAGCAGAAGCATCAAAGTATTGTATGTAGTCCATACTGCAAGGAGTAGAGGATTACAAGGCTCAAATAGCAGAACAATTACAGACAATTTCAGGCTACTATCACAATGAGCTGGTAGGCAAGTATGGACAGTAGGCAAGCTGGAATGATATCACGAGGATAGTTGTTTTCTGGCGCGCTGCTGCAAGAGTTCAAACTGCGGGTAATAACTCTCTCTGGTTGGCTAGAAGATTGAGTTAATTTTGTTTAAAAGCTCCTCCTTCTTCCTGTTGAGCTCCACTTATTAACGAATATCAGGAAAACGAGAAACCGGAACTGAAAGAAAACACAACTAGAAAAACAACCGTACCGCCAAACCCCCTAGGTTTGAACTCTTTGGCAGCGCGCCGAAAATGAATGTCAGGTAAGACCAATGTTCCTTTTCCAGCGCGCTGCTGCAAGAGTTCAAACTGCGGGATATACCCAAGCTAAGTATCCCCAGGGCGGGAAGCTGGGTCAGTTGAAACACCCTCAACAAGAAAGACTTGTTGTAAAATGTGTCTGCCAAAGGCCACCTCAGCCAATGCAATCTTGTAGTTGCGGATCAATGGAGAAGGCGTCGTCCAAGTGGCCGCTCTGCAGATCTCAAGGATGGAAGCCTGAGATGACCAGGCCGCCGATACAGCTGCACTGCAAGTGGAATGAGTGGTGATGCGGCCAGGTCGAGTACAGCGCTGTGCGTCGTACGCCAGTGAAATACAAGCCTTCAGCCAGCGACCAATAGTGGAAGGTGAAACTCTGGAACCAAGTGATCGGGGTTGAAAGGAAATGAAAAGAGCCTCTGTCCTGCGGAAAGGTGCGATATGATGAATGTACCTGTGGAGAGCACGACGAACGTCTAGAGTGTGCCACTTCTTATCCAAGGTATGCACTGGACGAGGACAGAAAGATGGGAGAACCAATTCCTGCAATCTATGGAAGTGAGAATTAATCTTTGGCAGGAACGTCAGGTCAAGTTGCAGAATGACCCGATTGCTGTGGAAAATGCAAAGGTCTTGTCTGACCAAAAGAGCCCCCAATTCTGATATATGCCTGGCTGAGGTAATGGCGACCAGGAAGGCAACTTTGAAGGTAATGAGTTTGAGGCTGATCGTTTTGAGAGGTTCAAATGGCGGAATAGTTAGAGAACAGAGCACCAGGCTCAAATCCCAAGAGGGGAAACGATGAACCACAGCAGGCCATTTGTTGGAGGCGCCCCTGAAGAAACTTCGCAACCTGGGATGAAGAGAAAGGGAAGAGACTCCCTTGCAGGAAATGACCGTACCCAGGGCTGCAACCTGTCTTCTGAGAGTGTTGACGGCCAGGTCCTTGTCAAGGCCGGATTGAAGAAAGGTCACGACCTGCTGGATGGAAGCAGATGGCAGGTATATGTGAACCTTTGAGCACAGGTGGAGAAGGCCACCCAGGTGGCGTCATATATACGAGTGGTGGAAGGTCGCCTCGAGGTGATGATGGTATCGATGACCTGGGGAAGCCATCCTTCCTTGATCAGGACCTGCCGTTCAAGTGCCAGACAGCTAGGTGGAGCCACTAAGGTTCTGGGTGGAGAACCGCCCCCTGGGCTAAGGAGATCTCATCCAGGTGAATCCGCCATGGGGGAGCGACGGATAGATTCATCAGGTCCCCGAACCACACTCAGTGAGGCCAGAAGCGGGCCACCAGCAGGACCTCTGCCCGTTCTTCCAGAATTTTCCGGACGACTCTGGGAATCAAGGGAAGAGGAGGAAAGGCCTGGGGGCCAGTGGACCCGAAGGGCGTTGACACCTTCTGCGCCTGGAGCCGGATACCTAGTGTAAAACCTGGGAAGCTGGGCATTGGAGGGACTGGCAAATAGGTCCACCTGTGGATGGATGAAGATGGTCACTAGCCGCTGGAAGAGTTGGGGATGGAGTTGCCATTCCACCTGATCTATGGTCGCTTGGCTGAGCCAGTCCGCCCTTGTGTTTGAGGCCCCAGAGATGTGTTCGGCCCGAAGAGAAAGAAGGAGACTCTCGGCCCACTGGCATAGATTCCGAGCTTCCCACATGAGGAGCCTGGATCTTGTGCCCCCCTGACGATTGACATGGGCCCTGGTGGTCATGTTGTCCATCAGGAGAAGCACATGATGGCCCTCCAGATGACGTCAAAGTGCCTGAAAGCAAGATGGGCTGCTCGTAGTTCGAGCCAGTTGATGTCATTGTGCAGATCTGTTTCTGACCAATGGCCCTGCGCTATCTGGTTGGAGAAATGAGCACCCCAGCCATGAAGGCTAGCGTCTGTTGTGAGAATGAGACGTTCTGGCTCCTTGAACAGGGAACCCTGAAGAATCGCCGTGGACAACCACCAGTCCAGCAAGTGGGACACCCCCGGAGGCACCATGATTCGGAGGTTGGAGTTGCTGGTGCCGGCCCTCTGACTCGGAAGTAGCAGCCATTGAAGAGCACAAGAGTGCAACAAGGCCCAGGGAACTATCCTGATGCACGAAATCATCTGGCCCAACAGTTTTGAGAGAATCAACGTGGGCACCCTGGAAAGACACTTCACTCGCCGAACCGAGGAGCGGAGTTTGATAACCCATTCTCGAGAGAGGAACACTCTGCAGCAGCGAGTGTCGATGCGAGCTCCTAGATGCTCCAGGGTGGTAGATGGAACAAGTTGGCTTTTCTCCATGTTGACCGTGAACCCGAAATGTTGCAGGGTGTGGATGGTGGTTGCGATATCCGCCTGGGCCTGGGATGGACTGGACGACTGGATAAGGATGTCATCCAGGTAGAATTGAGTCCAGACCAGAATGGAATGGAGATGGGCTGCCACCACGTCTAGAAGTTTGGTGAACGTGCGCAGGGCAGAGGATAGACCGAAGGGGAGGGTTCGATATTGGTGTGTTGTAACAGAACCAGAGATACTTTCTGTGGGACGGTCGAATAGGAATGTGAAGATAGGCCTTGCAAAGGTCTATGGAAGACAAGAGATCTCCTTGCCTGACGCTGAGCAGGATTCAATTGCATCTTGAACCTTCGATAGGTTACATAGGCGTTGAGCCGCTTGAGATCCAATATGGCTCTGGTCCCTCCTGATTTCTTGGAAACCAGGAACAGAATGGAGTAGAAGCCGGTTCCTTGCTGAGGAGGAGGAACTGGTTCTATGGCCTTGATGGAGAGAAGATGTTGAATCTCTTGTTCCATGAGGGCCAACTTTATGGGATTTCAGATTCTGGAGCACTGTATGAATCGATGAGGAGGTTTGGCATTGAATTTGATGGTGAGCCCGATGGATACGGTCTGAATGGCCCATGCGTCTGTGGAGGTCTCTCGTCAGTGGTGGGCAAATCTGGCGAGTTTTCCTCCAATCGGCCCTGAATCGTGGTAGTCACTTGGACCGACGGCAGGGGCGGTTCCCAGATCCGTGAAAGGAACATCTGGGATGGTTGAATCTGCCCCGGTCATGGAAACCCTGTCTCTCTGAGGACCTCTCGGGAGGTGGGAAACCCCTGTGCTGAGATGGAAAGGAAGGGCCGTAGTCACGAGAGTGGAAAGGTTGCCTGCGGTAGGAAGAAATGAATCTCCTGTCTGACCATCGTGGATGGGATGGCAACACCTTGCATTTATCTCGACCTTCAACAAGAAGAGGTTCCAAGGCTTCTCTGAAGAGGGAACCCCCGGAGAAGGGAACTGCCGCCAGCTGAGCTTTGGATTTCATGTCCGCCTGCCAATGCTGAAGCCAAACTAGATGGCGATAAGTGATGTTGGATGCCAGAGCCCTAGAGGCAAACTTTGCTGAATTAAGAGTTGCATCCGCAGAGTATTCAGTGGCCGAAATAATCTTAGTTAAGTCCTGTTGGAGTCTGGTATCATCTGGAGAGATGCATGCACATAGTTGCCTGAGCCAGATGAGAGTGGTTCTATTGAAGAAAGAGGCAGCTACGGCTGACTTGATGGCCCAGGCTGTGGCATTGTGGGTCTTTCTACATGAGATCTCTGACCGTTTGTCTTCTGCCTTCAACCCATCCGCAGCATCAGATGGGATGAGGGAGCCATGGGAGGATCGATTGCTGGGAGGGCAAGGATATCCTCCAGGCTGCTTTCAGCTGTGTAAAGTTTTTTGTCCATGCCACTGGGCGCAGAGATGGTGCCCGGTCATGACCATTAGTGGCAGATAATGTCAATGATCATTTTGGGTGCAGAAACGGCCTCTTGTTCAGTAACAAGTAACTGATTGGGATCCCGCGGGTCCAAAGATCCCTTGGGTTGCCCCATGAGCGTACCCATGTTGGCTGTTTGTTTAGCCTTGAGCAGCAGGGTCTTAAAGGATTCATACTTGAAGAGACCCTTGTAGGCTGGCCTAGCCTGATCCGAGTTTTCATTGTCAGAGAAGTTGAAGTCCTTGAGATCCCTTTCCACTGGGAGAAGGGAGTTGCTCTTGATAGAGAGGGAACCTGACAGGGAGTTGTCAGAAAGAGCAATGTTCCTGGTTTCACAAGCTTGGATTGGTCTGGAGCCGGTGCGAACCTGAGATTGGGTGGATCCAATGGCACGTTTATTGAGCGCTGCCTCAATGCCTTGGGAAATGCTCTGTGATATAATGTCGCATATCTCTTTGGAAAGGAGAGGTTGGTCCTCCTCCGGGCGACGAAGACTCGCTGCAGTAGGGGTGAACGTGGCAGAAGGCCTAGAACATTTCTGGGGAACCACTGTTTCAGTGTGAGACTCGGGATGCCGAGGTGGAGGTGCCTCATCGGTGACCTGGATCTCCTCTGGGTCAAGGGAGATGTTAGGTGACCAACCTGCAGGATTGGGTTGGTGTACCTGAGCCACAGCCACAACCTGTGATGAAGAAGCAGCCACAGGAGTTGATGGGTCCGCTGCCCTTCTCTGGGCCTTGGCAAATTCCTTTTCTAGGGCTTGTTGTCTGTGTTGGGCATCTTTGTCTGCACGAACAGAGGACTTTCTCTGAGGAACAGCCTTGGATCTGGTTTTGGGACCAGATGTGCGTGCCTTCTTGGCAGCTGGTTCCTGAACTTCTGCTGGATCAAAGGCATGGGAAGGAGATGCAGAGGCTGGAGATGAAGATGGACTGAAGTCAGCCATTCTGAAGTTCCAGGAAAACCAAGAAACAGATAAGCAGACGTCTGCAGAAGCAAAAGCAAGATAATGAAGTACAAGAATATTGCCACTTTCAGTGCCTGTTAAACAGTGAGCAAGGTAAGGTGGAAGCAAGCTGCCAACCCTGTGGAGCCAGTCCAATCTCTGCAAATAAAGGTGCAGGTCCGACTCCACGGAACCCTAGCGCAGAAACCAATTTGAAATTTTAATTGCAGACCCTCTAGCCAGAGGCCCGACACTACGGAACCCAGCGATAATGTAAGACAGATTGACCCAGGAAGGCGTAGGCCCAACTATACAGAACCCTGTGCCAAAAAACATGAGATTCGGTACCCATGGGGTGCTTAGTAGGCCCAGTGAAAAATGGAACCCCAGCTCTACATGCAAGGAAATTAATATAACTGATGTGCGCAGGCCCAACTGCACGGAACCCTAGCGCCAATCACTTGCATAATTAGTCCTATGACCTCCCAGGCCCAACACTATGGAACCATGGTAGGAATTGAAGGCAAATCAACTCACAGTTGTAGGTTGAACACCAATTTGAAGAAGTGGTTGCACATGAGATTGTCCAAAATGGCCACTGCTGCAAGCAACCGCCTCTGGAACGAGAAAAAGGAAAAGGAGAGCTCCCCGAAGATCTCTTCAGCAATGCTGGCATCTTTGCCGCTAAATGGGGCGATTCCCCGCTTCTGTGGCAGAAATGGACAAAAAAAGATGGCCGCCCCCCTTTTTGTGCGCTCCACATTGCCTCCGCACAAACCATTGATTTAGGAAGCGATCCGGGAGAACCACTGCCCCGAATCAGCTGAACAGTGGTCGCCCGAAGGGAGAAAAAACCCGAAAAAGGCAAACGGGATCACTGGCAGAAGTGCAGCGATCATAAAGGAAGGGGAAGCGGAGACTTCTGGGTGGGCGGCGCCGTGAAGACAGCTGATTTATAGCTGTCCCTAGCGCGCTTTGTAAAGTGGGAGAAATCTGGCAAAAAAGCAGCCAGATTCTTCAGCAAAGCTGATCCTTCGGGCCAAGAAGGATCAGCGAGTGTCCTGCGGAGGGTCGGGAGCCCTTAGACCCCGGAGTTCAAGAGATCACTGGGGTTGAACAGGGAGCCCCCCTGGAAGCAGGAATAAAGCTCCGAAGCGTTGCTGTGCTCTGCCGTGGGAGGCAGACAAGCGGAAAGCCGTCTCCGCTGCTGGAACTACAGATAAATCAAAGAAAAATACAGGCAGCCGGAACACAAGAGGATCTTCTA
>JANHFM010002986.1:115507-125788 GCA_032468115.1 Grayia smithii
GGCCACTGAATACTCTGCGGATGCAACTCTTAATTCAGCAAAGTTTGCCTCTAGGGCTCTGGCATCCAACATCACTTCTCACCGCCTAGTTTGGCTTCGGCACTGGCAGATGGACATGAAATCCAAAGCTCAGCTGGCGGCAGATCCTTTCTCCAGAAGTTCCCTCTTCAGAGAAGCCTTGGAACCTGTTCTTGTTGAAGGTCAAGACAAACGCAAGGTGTTGCCATCCCATCCACGACAGTCGGACAGGAGATTCTTTTCCTCCTACCACAGACAACCTTTTCGTTCTCATGACTACGGTCCTTCCTTTCCATCTCAACACAGGGGTTTCCCACCTCCCGAGAGGTCCTCGGAGAGACAGGGTTTCCGTGACTGGGGCAGACTCAATTCTACCTGGACGACATTCTCATCCAGTCGTCCAGTCCATCCCAGGCCCAGTCGGATATCACGACCACCATCCACACCCTACAACACTTCAGGTTCACGGTCAACATGGAAAAAAGCCAACTTGTTCCATCTACCACCCTGGAGCATCTAGGAGCTCGCATCGACACTCGCTGCTGCAGAGTGTTTCTCGAGAACGAGTTATCAAACTCTGCTCCTCGGTCCGGTGGGTGAAGTCTCTTTCCAGGGTGCCCACGTTGATTCTCTCCAAACTGTTGGGCCAGGTGGTCTCGTGCCTTGGGATCGTTCCCTGGGCCTCGTTGCACTCTCATGCTCTTCAATGGCTGCTACTTCTGAGTCAGAGGACTGGCACCAGCAACTCCAGCATCCGAATCAGGGTGCCTCCGGGGGTGTCCCGCTCACTGGACTGGTGGTTGTCTTCAGGGTTCCCTGTTCAAGGAGCCAAAACGTCTCATTCTCACAACAGATGCCAGCCTTCATGGCTGGGGTGCTCATCTCTCCAACCAGATAGCGCAGGGCCGTTGGTCAGAAACAGATCTGCACAACGACATCAACTGGCTCGAACTATGAGCAGCCCATCTCACTCTCAGACACTTCAGGCATCATCTGGAGGGCCATCACGTGCTTCTCCTGATGGACAATGTGACCACCAGGGCCCATGTCAATCGTCAGGGGGGCACAAGATCCAGGCTCCTCATGCGGGAAGCTCGGAATCTATGCTGGTGGGCTGAGAGTCACCTTCTCTCTCTTTGGGCCGAACACATCTCCGGGGCCTCGAACACAAGGGCGGGCTGGCTCAGTCGAGCGACCGTAGATCAGGCGGAATGGCAACTCCATCCCCAACTCTTCCAGCGGCTAGTGACCATCTTCAGCCATCCACAAGTGGACCTGTTTGCCAGCCCCTCCAACGCCCAGCTTCCATGGTTTTACACCAGGTATCTGGCTCCAGGCACGGAAGCTGTCAACGCCCTTCAGGTCCACTGGCCCCCAGGTCTACTGTACGCCTTTCCTCCTCTTCCCTTGATTTCCAGAGTCGTCCGGAAGATCCTGGAAGAACGGGCGGAGGTTCTGCTGGTGGCCCCCTTCTGGCCTCACCGAGTGTGGTTCGGGGACCTGATGAATCTATCCGTCACTCCCCCGTGGCGGATTCCCCTGGACGAGATCTCCTTGCTCCAGGGGGCGGTTCTCAGTGGCTCCACCTAGCCGTTTGGCACTTGAACGGCAGGTCCTGATCCAGGAAGGATGGCCTTCCCAGGTCATAGATACCATCTTCGCCTCGAGGCGACCTTCCACCACTCGCATATATGACGCCACCTGGGCGGCCTTCTCCACCTGGTGCTCGAAGGTTCACATATACCCACTATCTGCTTCCATCCAGCAGGTTGTGACCTTTCTTCAATCCGGCCTGGACAAAGGCCTAGCCATCAACACCCTCAGACGACAGCTTGCAGCCCTGAGTACAGTCGTTTCCTGCAAAGGAGTCTCTTCCCTTTCTTTTCATCCCAGGGTGCAAAGTTTTTTCGCACCCAACAAACGCCCTGCTGTGGTTCATCGTTTTCCCTCTTGGGATTTGAGCCTGGTGCTTCGTTCTCTCACTAGTCCGCCGTTTTGAACCTCTCAAAACGATCAGCCTCAAACTCATTACCTTCAAAGTTGCCTTCCTGGTCGCCATTACCTCGGCCAGGTGTATTTCAGAATTGGGGGCTCTTTCGGTCAGACAAGACCTTTGCATTTTCCACAGCAATCGGCTCATTCTGCGACTTGACCTGACGTTCCTGCCAAAGATCAGTTCCCACTTCCATAGATCGCAGGAATTGGTTCTACCATCTTTCTGTCCTCGTCCGGTCCACGCATTGGAGAAGTGGTGCCCTACACAGGGCACCACTTCGTCGTGCCCTACACAGGTACATTCGTCGTACCGCACCTTTCTGCAGGACAGAGGCTCTTTTCGTCTCCTTTCAACCTCGATCACTTGGTTCCAGAGTTTAACCTTCCACCATTGGTCGCTGGCTGAAGGCTTGTATTTTGCTGGCGTACGACACACAGCGCCATACTCTACCTGGCCGCATCACCGCTCATTCCACATGCAGTGCAGCTGTATCGGTGGCCTGGGCATCTCAGGCATCCATTCTTGAGATATGCAGAGCGGCTACTTGGATGACACCTTCTCCATTCATCCGCAACTACAAGATTGATACGTTTGCATCAGCGGAGGCGGCCTTCGGCAGACGCATTTTACAACAAGTCCTTCCTGTTGAGGGCGTTTCGACCGACCCAGCTTCCCACCCTGGGGATACTTAGCTTGAGTATATCCCTCAGTTTGAACTCTTGCAGCAGCGTGCCGGAAAAGGAACGTTGGTCTTACCTGAACGTTCATTTTTGGCACGCTGCCAAAGAGTTCACACCCACCCTCTTTTCGGGGGTTTTGGGTACGGTCGTCTTGTTCTTGTTGTGTTTTTCTTCAGTTCCGGTTTCTCGTTTTCCTGACATTCGTTAATAAGTGGAGCTCAACAGGAAGGAGGAGGAGCTTTTAAACAAAATTAACTCAATCTTCTAGCCAACCAGAGAGAGTTATTACCCACAGTTTGAACTCTTTGGCAGCATGCCGAAAACGAACATTCAGGTAAGACCAACGTTCCTTTTGTATACTATGTACATCTATATATAGTACAATATGCAGTATCTATATACGTAGGTGGGTGTGGGTGTGGGTAGGTGGGTGGGTGTCCGCGCACACACGACATTTATATTGTATTCTTTGTTCTATTTTCCTTAAAAATGAGATATTGAGGTATCTTCCTGCTGTAGTAAGCAGGACATGGATGTTTCTTCAATCCAGCTATTTTCAAGTACTTCCAAATTATGTCATGTTTCAGCGAGAAGAGGTTCCAGAAGACTACTGTAAGCATGATCCTGATCACAAGCACATTTATCGCTTTGTACGTACCCTTTTTAGTGCAGCACAGCTGACAGCTGAATGTGCAATAGTGACTCTGGTAAGCCTTGCTCAGTTATGATTGTCTTGCATTTAAGTAAAAATGTCTTATATTGTCAGCATTAAATATATAGAAAGAGACAATGCTGTCTAGTGACTTCTAGCCTGAACCATATCTCAACATTAAAGATGCCACTATAAGCCACTTCTCAAAAGACCTTGTGACAAAAACTGAAGGGACTTGTCTAGAACCACATACTATTGAATAAAAGAAAAAATGTATCATGTGAAATAGACACTTATGGCTGTAGGAAACTTATTTTGGAGGTATCTATTTAATACCTTTAATAAATCTACCTGTAGGTAAACAGTTCAGTTTTTTAATGCTAGTGCTTTAGAGTATAGTTGTTGATTTGATTGAAACAGTTCTGACTCTTAGTGTAATCTTTGGTTCTAGATTCTGGAGGTCTCCAGGTAGAAAATTCTGTATGATGGTGATGTCTGTTACAACAAAATCACCCATGCTTTGTGTGGCCTTACAGACAAGTTATTTCATTATGGCATTGGTGGGTCATAATCCATTTACAGTCTCTGCTCTTATATAGGAATTCTTCTAAAAGCGTTATAACTACACAAAAAATCCATTCTTACAGTCTCAAATATATATTTGAAAGTGCCACTAGTTGGCAGTGTTTTATCAACAAAACAGCAAAATTTGGTAGCAGGCAAAGGGTGATACGAAGGGAGACTGCTTAACACATCTTAGTGTTATAAAAGTGCTTGTTGTGGAAGTTGCAGGCTTTTCAGTTGGCGGGGTGTGTTTTTGTCTCATAAAGATACTAAAAGGGGAAAAAAAACGTTCCTGGTATGGTACTTGGTATTTGTTCAAATCTCTTTTAAACTTCAGATTTAATTCTAAGGAAGAAGAAACTATATAATTAAATAAAAATTATCTTTTAGAAAATGGGGAAAACTTTTAGTAACGTAAAAATGTCTACAAGAAAGTCTCAGGAGAGTAACTTCCTATGAGCCTGGTTGAGAGTCACACTCTCTGTTCATCACCTTGCCCTTTCAGTGGAACAACAAGCATCATAATCTGAACTCGCTGGAGTCTAAAATCTTGGACAGACAGAATATACAGTGAATCAGGGAACTGACAGCACCCAGGCAGAGAGCATTAATACTCAGCCACATAAGTCTTCTTTGAGTTGAGCTTCATTCCTGGCAACTATGGGTGTCCCTATATATTTTCTTGGCCACAGTACAGAAGTGATTGAACACTGGTTTCTTCTAGACTGCTTGTCAGTTTCCGAATCTGACCATCTATCCTGGGATCTGTGAAGGTCTCCTATCTAAGTATTAAAAAGGTCTGTCCTGCTTTAATTAATGAGCATAGAGAGTTGGCCAGGTGGTGGCACCTGCTGAAGTAATTAGTTCTGGCATCTTTAAAATAAGCATTTGTTTATTTAAAAAACATTGAAACACAATTTTCTGTCTACAATGAAATTGCTTATGTGTGCTGTTTAATCACTTTAAACTCAAATTTCTGATGCATATGGGTTAGAATTTCAGTTGAGTCACTTTTCCTTAGAAGGAATATTGGAAATATTAGTAAAGAATAACAATGTGAAGTGGCAAGGGGAAGTCTAAACGTGTCTCTTTGATACTTTTCCCTATCTCTCCCAACCCATGAAGCTGTGGCAAAAAGCTAGTTCAGATCAGCCATAGAGCTGAGCTGCTCACATTTGTGTACATTTGAAATTAGGTGGAAGCCATGGTGGCACCCCAGTGTAGGCAAACAATATTGAAAAATACAGTTTTGAGATTTTCTTTGTCTGTGTCATCTACATAGAAAGTATGAGAGCCACTCCTTATATCCATAGGTTGCAACAGACTTCCGATTAAGAGGCAATGTAAGAAGCTAGAAAGTATGAATCATTGGAAATATGTAAATGTTCTTTATTTTCAGGTTTACTTAGAAAGACTCTTGACCTATGCAGAGATTGACATCTGTCCAAGTAACTGGAAGAGGATAGTTCTAGGTGCTATACTGCTGGCTTCTAAAGTGTGGGATGATCAAGCTGTTTGGAATGTGGATTACTGCCAAATCCTGAAGGATATTACAGTGGAAGACATGTAAGTTAGCAAATTTGGTTGAAATTGCTTGTCCGTGTCTTATCCAGATTGTATCTTTTTAATGATTTTTCTTTATATAAAATATTTTATCCTATCTATACTGTATAGATAATGCATTCTAAAATTGTAGCTAGGTATCTGGCACACTTAGTAAAATTTATTCCTTGAACACCCCCAAAATTCCATTCAACATGATTTGCTCTGCTTCTCATTTCTCTATCACCATTTTTGTAACATGTTTTCTTCATGTTTATGTTAATTCCTAGCAAGCTGTCTCCTCTCCAACCCCTCAGCCATGTGCGCCCCACCTCCACAGGCCTCGCCCAGCATTTTGCCGACCAAATCAAAGCTCCATTCAGGCCTGTGCAGGCCTAAACGGTGCGTTGGAGGGGCGGGCCTGCCATTTTGGCTACCAGTGTGCAGAATGAATGTTGTAAAGCCTTTGCAGTTGTTTGTAAAGGCGAACAACTGCCATAGTGCTGCAAGATTCGTAGTTTCGGGACTTGTCTTAAACACTAGATCGCTGATTGCGTAACTTCAAACATTCACTAAGGGAATGCTCATAACCCAGGGATTACCTGTAGTGACTGGTGGTGTTTGTCCATATGGCAAGACATTGCTCTTCTGCATTGCATTGTAAATTTGCAGTAGTAATTTGATCCAATCCCGTAAGGTCTACTTGTAAACACTTTTGAGGGATCACAGAAATCAAAACATTTTGGGATTTCTTGTTTAAGCATCACTGCAGGTATGTGAAGAATTCTGCTTTTTATTTATTAACTTGAGAGGATAGAATTTCTGTAGCTTTGCTTGAATAAATCTAGCATTTATTATTATTATTATTATTTTATTATTTCTATTTATATCCCGCCCTTCTCCGGAGACTCAGGGCAGCTTACAGTTTCGAGCACAACTAAGTGCTCAGCAAATTGTAGTGTAGTGTAGTGTAGTGTAGTGTAGTGTAGTGTAGTGTAGTGTAGTGTAGTGCATTGTACAGTAGAATGGAATGGAGTGGAATGAAATAGGAGTAGGAATAGGAGTAGGAATAGGAAATAGAATAGAATAGAATAGAACAGAACAGAACAGAACAGAATCTTAAGCAACTTGTAACATACCATAGAAAAGAGATGATGAGGTCAAAAAAAAATCCCTAAATACTCTTTTTGAGATAAAGAAAACTTTTGGATGCATCTTTTGAGTGTGTGTCACATATTATACTTAGCCTGTATTTATGGGTAAACAAACCTTACAGCCCAGGAACATGCATCAGTCTCCAGTGACTTCCTTCTAAGAAAGCTGAAACCTGACTCAGGTGCTGGCATCCTATCCCACAAGATTTGACCCATCGAAAGTGGGATTAATGCATATCACAATAACTACTGTATTTCTCTACGTTGATTTGTATATAGGGCCTGAAATTTCTGCTATAAAATTTATTACAAATGTACTGGTTCTTAATAGGACATGGAGATATTGAATAAATGCATTTTTGTGCTGTGGGCCCAGTTTGGAATTCCAAAATAGTATCCCCCTGGACACTAATCTGTCTATCATAAAGTTCCCATGAAGCCCTTAGTAGTAGTTGCTGTCTGCCAGAAGGAGAGGTTCAGTAGCTGATGTCTTTCATGGCTGGTACAGAGGGTGATAAGATAATGGTAATAAGTTGAAGGATTTTATTCAAATATTGTTTTATTACCAACTACAAAAATAAACACAGTGTCTTGTCTGAAACATTTCTCTGGCAGGGAAGTGTAAGCTACCTTGCCTTCTACTAATCATACTGCTTAATGAGGTGATTTAAAATTTGGTCTTCTTGAAAGAAACAGCGCTTGAGCATGTTTGTAGGCAAATGGAAGGCCAAGGAAGGTGGCAACAGAGAAGTTGACTGATTGTAGCCCAGGATTCCATTTCATTAACCAAGAAATCTGGAAATAATGCTAGGATTTGAATGGAGATGCTTAGGCATACTTCTGGGATCAAAAAACAAAACTGTGAAACTCTTATCCTACAAAGCACTTACAAAGCATGGAAGTATGTGAAGGCTACTAGTCTAGATTGCTTCACAAATATTGAGTTAACTCATACTGGATAGGAACTTTTCAGAAATATCCAACTTTGAAGATAATGAAATGGCTAATGGTGTGGAAAATATTCATTAATGCATTTCCATTTGCATGGACATTTATGTAAACCGGAAATGGGAATTATGGTCTACATGAGTTGGCTGCTATTTAATCCACCTGAATGCTACAGATAGTCTGCGATTTATGACCACAATTGAGCCCAGATTTGATGTTGCTAAATGAGAAATCTATTGAGTTTTGCTGCATTTTACGACTTTTCTTGCCAAAGTTGTTAAGTGAATTTCTGCAGTTGTTAAATTGAATCTAATTCACTGCAGTGGTCAGTGAATCTAGTTTCCTGTTGATTTTGCTTGTCAGACAGTCACAAAAGGGGATCACATGAACTTGGGACACAGCAGTGGTCATAAATATGAACCAGTTGCCAAGCATCTGAATTTTGATCTCATGATCATGGGTCTTAACTGTGAAAAATGATCACATGTCACTTTTTTCAGTGCCATTGTAACTTTGAACGGTCACTAAATGAACTGGTGTAAGTCAAGGACTACCTGTATATGGTATTATCATATATTATTACAATTTAAAAGGGGGAACTATGTAGTTGGTAACTGGGAGACCATGATTTTAAATTTTAAGCCTTTGGCTTGATCCAGCACAACTCTTCTTACATTGTTCTTGCATTTCTATCAGGTTGCATAACTTTGGGCTACCAGGGCTGAAAAAATAGAGGCAACTACAGATGGCAATTAAAAAATCCAGAGAAATACAATTTTTATCTTACCATTCAGTAATAATAGTTTAGATTTTTGAAGTTGAAATCAGGTAACCCTACTTTCACAGTTCAATAAGTTCTAGAGATAAAAATAAATTATGCAAATAGCTGTGTGTGAAATTGTGAAGAAAAGGTTAAACTGGTTGCACCCCTAAGTCAAAGGAAAGAATATGTGGATCACATTCTCAACCTATATTATGTAAGTAATGTGACTTGGATTTTGCTCTTTTAGATCTGGTTGATGATGATGCCAGATTTATTTTGCCAAAAAAATAAAAAGGGAAGTCCCTTTGAACAAACATAAAAGAAAGCTCTCTTGCTATAGTTCATAACAGGTATATATTTGTGGGTTTTTGTTTTTTCATGCCTTCAAGCTATTCTTGTCTCTGCAATTTTCTTGGCGAACTGTTTGGAAATGGCTTGACATTAACTTCTTCTTAGGTTTGAGACAGAGTGACTGGTTCGGGGTTACGCCGCTGGCTTCATGCCGAAGGCAGAGCAGAATTCATAGCCCCCCTGTTTTTAGCCTAGTGCCTTAACCACTACACCAAATTCTCTCTCATACATATGTATTAACATATTACAATAAATGGTTGCAATTAAGAAGACTTTTTCTGCTGTGACAATATTGTCTGGCTTTTGTCTGTCTATCTATCTTCTTTCAAGAGGAACAGTTGTTACTACAAAAATGAAAACTAAAGAATGTTGTACAACTATTACTGAAAACAAATAGATATTGGCTTAAATTTGGCTTATGACTCTGTAAAAGATGCTGCTGCCTTTCTTCCTTTATGGTTAAGTACCCTGATGAAATGAGCAATCATTTAATTATATTACGTGATTATATAAAGAATCTCTCTCTCTGTCTCTCTCTCTCTGAATACTGTACAAATGGATTATTGTAAATTTCCACTGAAGTCATAATTTTGACCAGTTTAGATAAAATGGTTGTCATGGCCTTTAAAATAGAGGACTTAATGCAAAGTTGACAATTTTTATGGCCATCTCTATAATTACAATTGTAAATACTATCTCCATTTTCCTTTAAAAGCTTTTCTTCTGACTTTTATATAGGATAGTCCATAATAGCAAATGTAAAATGATCTTATAAAATAACTAACACCAGATGTGGTATCTTGGACCATGATCCTAATGCAGGCTACAAAATAATTAGGCTTAAAAGATTTCATTTTACACGTACAGATTTGTTTTGTGATGAAGAGGAAAAGGCCCAAAACAAATTCCCTGCCAATTTTTTTTTTAAGGATATCATTTTTTTCTTAATGTTGAAAAAAGGGATGAGTTCTGGAGCTAGCAATTTGCAACAGACTATTTTTCCTGCAACACTCACGGATGACATTTTTACACACACATGTACCAATACTTTAAAAAGAAGATTATTTATCTACAAAATAAAGTTATTGTGCTTTACATCTACCAGAACTGAGACATTCTGGATGATCGCTAGATGGCACTTAGAAGACAGAGTTTTCTGTAACTCTTTGCTGCTATCTAAGTAATCACCAGGAGTTTTGTAGCTAAGATAGGGTATCTCTAATTTTAGTAGAAATCATTTTCACATTTTTCCGCAAATAGGACTTTTTAGCATGTAAAACGGTCATGCTAGTGACCGTTTTAATGTGTAAACACCTTATTGGAACATGGATGTACAAGGGAAGAAAGATGTATCTAGAATACTATAAAGTGTTGGGAAAGAATACTAATCCCAGAAAATGGCACATTTATAACTCAGACAAATAATTGAATAACTAAATCACACTTATAAAAAAATCCATGTGCTTTATTTTAGATCCTTCACACTGAACTAGCTCTCTTTCTCCCATTTCTTTTCCTTTCAAACTTGTAATTGGACCTGATATTTATTTATTTATTTATTTATTTATTTATTTATTTATTTATTTATTTATTTATTTATTTATTTATTTATT
>JANHFM010002986.1:125888-154236 GCA_032468115.1 Grayia smithii
GCTGAGTCAACCTTGGGCCTGGTGAGATTCGAACCAACAGTAATTGCTGGCATCTGGAACTAAGCTGAAACACTTAGTCAGAGCATTAATTAACTGCGCCACCGAGGCCCCTTTAAACTGCAGTGTGGATGGGGTTTCTAGTAGGAGACTACTTTCCCCAGCTGCAGTCCTCCATAACTGTCCTGTCCAGTGGGATACTTCATTTAGGGTATGGATGGAAGCTTCTAGAATTATTATCTTCAGGCTAAATTGAAGTGTAATTGGGGACAAGTGGGAGAAAACATGCTGGATAATACAATAATGCAGAGTTCCCCAACCTTTCTGGTTTTGTGGACTGGCAAAGGGAGGGAGAGGCGATCGTTCCGTGTGAGTGGTGTGCATGCAAATGGAGCCTGTGTGTATGTGCTTGCCTGCTGGTCATGCTTACGAAGATGCATGCATGTTCACTCACTGTTTCCGTGGCCCGGTTGCAAACAGGTCACAACCCACTGGTGTGCTGCGGTCCAGACGTTGGGGACCCCTGCAGTAATGTACTAGAGGCTGGGCTGGCATACTTTTTCATCACGTCTCGGAAAAATACATTTTGTCATATATACATATACACATTGTCACGTACACTTGACAATACATACATGTGATATGATAGTATGCAAGTGAAGAAGAGATATTGTGGAGGGGTTGGGAAATAAGTATTTGAAAGTTGGGGAGTAGATTTTGGGGTGAAAAAGTTATAACTTGACTAACCAAATTATACATCAGAACTATCCTTGTACATTATTTCTGATTCTGCAGCAAGAAAAATAAAATGAGGAAATTGATGCAAATGTATGTACCTCTCAAATATTGAACTTTAAGGGACTATCTTAATAAGAATGGAGAGGAATACATTTAGTTATTTGCTAATTTTGTAGATTACAGTGGGTGTAAAAAGGGAGCCTGCCATTCTTGAATTGCACGTCATAGGAATAAAACAACAAGGGCCTTTCTAGTTTTCCTAGGCTTTAAACCTATTAATAGAGTTGTTATCTGACAAAACTATTGTATTTTTTTCACAATTAAAATGTATTAGCAAGTCTTGAACAAAGGGGATAAATGAAGTCCTGATGAGATGATCATCAGAACATAATCTGATTTGCATTTCTATAAGCTTTATGACCGTATGAACAGGAAATTAATTCTGGCAGTAGATTTAATGGGACTGCAGTCTATCTTCTAAAAGCCAGCCACACAAAGCTCCTATTCTCACCATGAGTAGCATCTAGGTGATTGATTCCGCTTTATTTTCAGTCCCTAGAAAATATATTTAAACATGAAAAATTACTTTTCCATCCTCTTATAGGTCACCAAGAAAGGCATATTTTGATATATCCAGGGGTTCAAGTTGTGAATTCTGCGGGTTTGAGATTTAGCTCCATTGTTTGAGCTGATAGACAATGGCTTTCTCTTGCACCCTCATGCCCCCAAGCCTACCCACAACATGCTTCTTGTGCACCCTCTGGCACCATCACACACACTCCCTGCTTTGCATCTCTGACAGTTCTTGTCTACTTTCTCCTACCCTCCCTCACAGAATGGGACAACTTGCCACAGCCAGCTCACCATGGGACAATTTAACAATTCAATTTAATTATTTAAAATAAATAAAATGTTATTTTGATTTTTGTGATTCACATTTTGTTTTGTCCCTCCTTTTGCATCCTTTCTTTAATGATTGTATTCCACCATTTCTTTGATATTAGTATAACTCTTGCCCTGCAGCGAATTGGCCATGGTGAATTGTCATAGACCCCTTCCTCATGCTCTCCTGCTCCCTCCTTCATTGAGCAGCAGCCACTTACCTGCTTGCTGGCCTGGGATTTGCAATTTTCTGCCTTACGTTCTGTTTTATAGTAGGGGGAAATTGGTAAGAAGTTGCCTGACCATGGGATTTGGTTAGTGATGACAGCAACTGGGACTGTAGGCAACTGGAACTGCAGGGATTGCCGTTGCTAAACAGTGCATTTGGGTTTTGTGACTGCGTCACTTAGCAACAGAAATAGCAGACCAAATTGCCATCGTAAGTCCAAGACTACCTGTATTATCTACTTGCTCATTTTAAAATATTGTATGAATTTGGATAGTCAGTGATGTCTTAGGTTGCTTCTGTTTTTTTCTGGGTCTGTCCATCCCAAGAACTGCTGACCTACAGATATGAATATATAGAATGGATTTTGCCAAAATTAACATTGAAAAAATTCCCCTTGCCAGCTAAGGTTGATAAGGTAACCTCTTAGGAGTTTCAGGACAGAAAACTTCATTGCCTATTTAACCCTGCTTGCTTGCTTATTTATTTATTTGATGGAGATGAATCCATGTTGCTTCAAGAGGCTTTTTACACCAAAATAATAGCAGCAGCTCTTCAGAGATCCATTTGTTGCCTTGGTGATATGCCTACTTCTTTTGTTGGCCCTCTCCTACTTCAGCATACCCGCTTCCTGTTATGAACCTGGTGAAAATGCCTGCAAGTTCTTCAGAGCTAATCAACAGCACGCATCACTCTTTTCATCTGATAACTATAGTGCAGGGTCTTGTAAGAATAAGAATGCAGTATGAATTGTGTAAAGCTGGGCTTATGGAACTCTAATAAAGAAAAGGGTGTCCGCATCTTGAGAGTGAGGATGTGGCAGAATGTAATCTTTTTCATTAGCTGAAAATACCAGAATTCAAATAGCACCCTGCCTCTAACTGCATTAATACATTAATTCTATTCCTTTAAAAATGTTTTGGCTCTACATCAGCATTTTTTACCAAAGGCCAGGTGGGTGCTTTCTTTTGCCTCCAGCTGAATCTGATTCTGTTTCTGTCATCCTCTTCTGTTTCTTCCAGGAATGAGATGGAAAGACACTTTTTGGAGCTGCTGCAGTTCAATATCAACGTTCCTGCCAGTGTTTATGCCAAATACTACTTTGACCTACGCTCTTTAGCAGATGACAACAACCTGTGCTTTCTGCTGGAGCCCCTTAGTAAAGAGCGAGCACAGAAATTAGAGGTAATAGTGTGAGACTTGTGCGGGGCAGTTAGCTTATATAGCTGTGGGTTTTGTGGCTGTTGATTTCTCTAGTGTCACTTACTAAGCTTTTGTGACTTTAACATCATAGTTAAAGAAATGGTTGATATACAGATAATCCATTCTGAGAACAGGTCTGCATCCTGTTTCCACAGTGCAGAAAAGGCTGGGAATGAGACATTCAAGATTTAGAGTTTTTAATATTTAAAAATATTAGCTAACAATTCTGATGCCCACTACATTTGCCACTTTCGAGGCTGTAATTCTCCAGATTAGGATCAAAATTTAAAGGACATGTGAAGCATCCAACTTAAATGACCACCTGATGAATCTATACATTTTAGAGAGAATTTAATAACTTTTATAATAAAAACTTCATGTATATTGAGAACTTAGTCTTACTATATGTAATAAGAACTTGCTCCTGGTTAAGTGTACATAAGTTTATCAGTTTCAGAGAATGCTGAAATGGGATCTCCCAAGTTAGGCCAGTTGTGAGCAGTTGCTGGTTGTTCTTTTGCATTACCATCCCTAAGGGTGTTGGCATCATATATTGTTACTGATTTCAACCTGGGGGAAAAAACATGACCACAAGAGCAGAAAGGTAGTGGAAAATTCCTAGCTGCAGTTCAGATGGTAATGGTAGGAGAACTGTGTCTGTTCTTGTAAAATATATTTTTGGTGTGACATGAATTCCCTCAAGTATCCATGTTGATGCTTAAGTCAGTATGAAAGTACCTTAGAAATTCTAAATGACTGTTGTGTCTTCTTGAGTATTTCTCTGTGTTAGGATAACTTTGGTATTTTACAAAAAAAGCATTGGTCATTCATTCTGTTTCAAGGGAGGTGTTCCTGAAAAAGTAAAACAGAGTTCTCAGTTCTTGGGAATACATATGCAGTATGAACTTGATGTAGAGTGGGATGCTCTTCCTGTCTCCCCTCATTCTTCATGCAGGAGGGTACAGCTCAAAATTACACGTTTGCTTCCCCTTCAAATTTTCAAAAACATGGTTATTTGATAATTCTTTGCAGGGGGAAAATGTTAATATAAGCATAGGATTTTTTTTTTTAAATTTAAAAGGCCATTATATTTACTGGTGAAGACATAGGTGATGCACTTATATTAATGCCAATTCAGAATCTTTCTGGCTCTGATAACAATAAAACAAATGTTTTGTAGGCTATCTCCCGGCTGTGTGAGGACAAATACAAAGACTTGTCAAAAGCTGCTATGAGACGGTCCTTCAGTGCTGATAACCTAGTTGGCATTCACCGTTCTAATGCCATCCTCTCTTGATTAAGAAGGAAAGCTACAACACTGGCACCAGCATCCTTACAAGTAGAACAACATCTTTACTCCAAGTTCACCAGTCAGCAGTGATCGTGTCTTCCACATGGAGGACAGGGTGAGCAAATACGCCAAGGCAGTTCAGAGCCGGAGGAGGAGTTTAATTCCATAGGGAAGAAAAGATGGAGCCTTGTCAAAGGGGAACTCCCTTTAAAATCCAGAGGTGCAGAAACTTTTAATGAGTCTTTTTTCCCTTTTCTCCAAACTAATCTCCTCAATCCAGAGATGTTTGCTTACTATGTAGGCCTATAGCTGTGAGCTCTCTGCATTTTAAATAATGACTAGTTTTAAAACTTAGACTTTGAACATTAATAAAATAGTCACAATGTTCTTTCCTCTTCAGTAATCCAGGACCCAACTGCAGTTGCCTTTCCAAGTCAGTGCAACAACCTTCATGCTAATATGGCGAAACATCACTCTGGAACTGATGCCGTGGCATTAGCAAGCAAAGATTTCTCTGTCTTTCAGTGCGCACATTTCAAACTTTCCTAATTATTGGTACACTAGTGGTCAATTTGGGACAAGGAATTGCTGAGTAGTATCTGCTAAGGGTAAACAAAATCTCTTCATTTGAGATTGTCATGGCAAAAGGAAATGGGTAGGGAGAGGAGCAAAGGAATGGTGTTCTGCATTTGCTAGTAAGTAAACAAATGGTTCGGGGTCTATTTCTTGTCAGTTTTGGTGCATCTTATATATTCCTAGTCAAGCTGTGGAAGAGACAGAATTCATAATATACTTTCTTTTCTTGAAGTGCTGAAAAGAATTACCCTGAAATCCCTAACAAGTGAGTTGACTTGGTGATGAGCTACTCGGCTAAATTCTTCCAGTACAAACAGTAAATATATAACTGCTTTTATTATATGCTTCCAACTAGCTTTAAATTCCACTGTCAAACTCTGGTCCTGATGAGGGAGATACGGTTGTTCTCAATTCCTAAAATGAATTATTTTTCCTTAGAACCTAGCGTTTTTTAATTATCTTTGTTCTGAAGTAAAATTATATTGGCTTTTCCTAAATTTGCTCTTTTAAGAACAGAAATTTGAAATAAATAAAATTGTTCTTTTTAAGAACAGAAGACATATTCTCAATTACAGGCCTACACCGTTCTGGGTCACAATATCTAAGTGGTTTGTACTTTAAAACATCCCACTGGACAGTGCTTCTTACAGTTTTGACTCTTTTTGTCTATTTAATTATGAACCAAGCTTGCTTCTTGAGTGTTCAGCAGCACTCAAATTGTTAGTCTCATTACAGTATTTTAATCTACCAGCCCCAGTCTGTGGCATCAGGTATTGATTATAATTCAACTTTGAAATAAATGCTACATCTTCAGGTGGCTTTCCTTTGTCATGTTTGTATTAAAAAAGAAGCTAATAATAAACTCTATTTTAATTAAGCTAAGGTGTTATTTTGTTTGCATTACATTCCCACCCCCCAAAGTACATGTACACCAAAACACTGAATGCTGCTACTTGCACAGAATTCAGCTGCCGTTGTTTCTATGTATCCTGGATTCCTCTTTCCTTCAGCCTGCTCCTCTGACAGTGTGCTGCAGCACCTGCTATATTTCATCAATATATTTCATTTTTTCAATAGGTATTCTTCCATTCTTCAGCTACGACTTTCAGAATGGTTTATTTATATTGACTTAGTGTTAAAATAAAGACAAAGCAGTCTTTATTAATGTAAAGCAAAGAAACCAAAAAAGATCAAAAACACCTCTGCAAAAAATTTTTTATGTGATTCCAAAAACATTGCAGGGTCAGCAGACTCATCCTGTTCCATAAGGCACTTGTACATCATCTATCTCCAATCTACAACACCGTCCTTTCAACAGTTCCAAGAATGTTCCACACCCATTTGCACTACTTAGGTGACCCCTGACGACACAGATAAACCTCCAGGTGGCCTCACTAACCCTCTAAAAGAATGCATATGACCAGCTGTCTGCAAGGACAGTATAATTCCTTCCATTCCCCACCATCCAGTCAGAGATGAAGTTTCTTGGATGAGAAGCAAAACGTCTTCAAAGAAAAACGAAGTCCAGTTGCCTCTTGAAAAAGCACCTTTGGGTTATTGCTACCAAGATATTCCTGTACCTCAACTCAATTTTCTTTTTCTTTGAAGTGGAAGTATGCAGTATTTGGATGGAAAATTGGAAAGCCACTCTGTTGCCACTTCTGTAACACTTCAACCTCAACACATTTTCCTAGGATTGTATGACTTCTGGGCAACCCCAGCAAAAGGAGCAGCTTCTTCAAGGAGCTGCCAACATACAACAAGCATGCCCACGGTATATTTGAAACAGTTTCCCTTTCACATCCAAATACTGCACAGTTGTACTCTGAAGGCAAAATTTGAATATTTTTAAATGATGTTGCTGTCCTTAATTGTGAAACCCATAAAGCAGAAAAATACAGGGAAGCTAAAGTGTTTTTAATTGAAAATGGAAAGTACATATTTAAGAGGAGGAGAAACAGGTATACTATACAAGTACTGTAGTCCTTGATTTACAACCATCCATTTAATGACAATTTGAAGTTGCAACACCACTGAAAAAAAATGACTTGTGACAGTTGGTCACACAACTGTCACAGCATCTTCATAGTTAGGTGATCAGACTTTGGGCATTTGACAACCCACATGTATTTATGATGGTTGCAACATCCCAAGGTCACGTGATCACAATTTGTGGCTTCTGGCTTCTGATAAGCAAAGTCAATGGAGAAAGCTGGATTCACATAATGACCTATGATCTACTTAACAACTACAGCAATTCATGTAACATCAGTGGCAAAACAAGGTTGTAAATTCATAACTGCATTGCTTACCAAATTGTGGTCATAAGTTGAGAATTACCTGTACTATATGTAACTTCAGTTATACTTTCACAGTGAATTCCGGTGTAGTTGGCATCTCTACAATTACTTGATGATGGTCTTATGATGCATAATGTTCTTTACAGTAATGAACCCATCATACACACAGAAATTACAAAATGAGCTCATTCAAATCTGTCCATTTTTCTGTATGAAGATAATATTTAAAAGGAGTGCAACCTCAAGCAGTCATTCATATGTACATAGTTGGAGTTCAATAATAAGTTTCCAACTCACTTGAGAGTTGCTAAATTGCTTTTATATGAGAGTGACTTTATTTTGTCACCAAGGCAATTCTGTGCTGAAACCTCTTAAAATGAATTTGATAGGCAAGTAAACAGACTTGAGCAACAGAATACTGGTATGTTAAGTCTGTTGCCGATCTGTGATGTAATAAAAATTGATCAATTATTAAGCCTGTTCCAGAACAAGCAAATCGTTATCAAGAAAGTGAAGGAATGTGACACAAAAAATTAAAATATCTTATGGTTGGAAAAAAACTTACAAAACTAAAACTAGTTAACAGGATTATTTATTGTTGGATTTGACTTGAGGGCACTCAACTCCAAACAACCGAAATACTGATTTTAAAAAATTATAATAAAGTTCTGCACCAATGTAGAGAAAAGGATGCTCAGTAGCAACAAGGTCATTGACCTCTGGAGTCCCCTCTTTGAGACTGTGCAGAACTGTGGTTCTAAAGAATCCAGTACTAAAGAACCTAGCAAGTGACCAGAATGCTAGCAAATCAAAGAAATTATATAATTCAATGGAATTTGGGAGTTCATTAAAAATTTGTTCGTTTAAAATTTAGGACAGCATATTTAAAAAACAAAATGAATGCAGAGACAATAGTTTCGTTAGCCATCTTTGAGAAGGAGAAAACAGCGTAATAAAATAAGAATACATCCATGATCAGGAACAAATGACTAGGCATAAACCTTCTTTCGGATTCTGCAACATCACATATGGTCAGACTTGCCCAGCTGAATCGTGTGTTCCTTTCAGTAAAGGGCCTTAGCAGGTGGCAGGACCTTTAGCTACCCTTGGTTGACCTAAGAAGTTATGTGACATCAGCTCTGGTTAGCACTTTGATGAGGGATCAGCTGCAAATTCTGGCGCTCTTGGTGTATCTGGAAAAGCATTGTCAAAAAACAGTAGAAAGCAGCAATGGCAAATTGCTTCTGTAGTCAGGGTACCTTAACAGCAAGAGATCATAATACTTCAAGCTATGGGTTTGGTTACTAATGGTGAGTTTAATTCTTTCTCTGCTCTTTCTCCTTTATCAGAACACATCCCCATTTTTTTTCTAGGAAGAAAAGTAAAGCTTGGTTTAGATGGCTCTCTTTTCCATGCTTAGCTAAAATTAAAAAAAAATAGGTACAAACGATTTAGAGACATCTGATTCCACATGATTCTGGAAAAGTTTCACTTTTAAGAGCAAGGACAGTAAAGTAACACAACATATCCATCCAGAAGGTGACCACACAGACAAAATCCACAAGGCCTTGGAGAACAGCCAATTTTGCAATGACTTCTGAACATCATCAGGGTGGGACCCAAATGGCTGTCTGGGGAATATTATTCCTGAGGACAGGTGCTGTGCCACATATTTCTTGGAAAGCTGTTATTGTTAACTTGGCTTGCTTCACTCATGAAGTTTTTACAAGGATTCCAGATGTTTTCCATTTGCAGTTGTTTTTCTCACTACTGCCACTGATGAGGGCAAGACTAGCTTGCTACTTAGTGGCAAGGTGTCAACATCTATAAATTAAGCCATGCCTCTCACACAGCTCCATTATGTTCATTAATCTGAGCATTATCAAAAGCGAACATACTCTTTTCTTCCTTCCTTGTATTTGAGAGCTCTTCCTGAGATGTTTCAAAACCTGTCTGACCCAAAGGATTTCCTTCCACGGAGGAGCATTTCCATTTTGTTTTAACCACAATCTTCTAGCAGAGATACCTTTCTTCAGTGATAGGAAAAAGCATTTGTATCTTTTAGTAAAGTTGGGAGATAATTGGGTTTGTAGACGTATTACTTTATCTCAGCATAATGTACAATAAAAGCCCAAGTTTGAAGATAGTTTCCATGTCTAAACTAAACCATACCAGATCCTTGGCTCTGTTTCAAAAATATGCAGCTAAATTATGGACATTTCTAGACATACCTAAATGTTTTCTTTTGAACCTCTTCTGCTGGAAAATGGGGGACACAACTTGATGTCCTAGACTTCTCTACCGTCCTAAGAGCCCTTCTCTCAGTTGCCATCAAATAGCATTTTTTGCATATTAAGATCATGATTGCACGCAAAGCGGGAAAGAATCATATTACTTGTCTCTAATTCAAATACTATTTGACTATTAGTTAAAGCTAATATTCTGACAACTTTCTGAAGTCTGTCTTAGCACAAGTGCAGCCTTCAGTCCAGAAAATTTGTCTTTCTGTAAGTCATTGGATATTCTCTCTGGCTTGTCTGTATGAAGTCTTCCCAACCACCAACATTCAAGAGGAAACATTCATTTCCTGTCATTGACTTGTTAGGTTAGAAAGAACTAGTCTTTAGGGCATTATTTTGAGGAGAAATGTTTTTTTTCTAGGCTGGAACATGGAAAGTTATAAAGTGATGTGACTTTTTTATTCATCATAATAACAAACCATAAAAACACAATTATGCTTTACTTTGGGGAGGAGTGCCTGTTCTATTTAGTAAACACTATATGTGTGTGTGTGTGTGTATTTAAACTACATCATGTGCACCTAGACTTAAGATACAGTATTCTTAAACAACTGAGCCCAATGGACATTGAATTGGGTCAATGATTTGATTGTCTTGTGCTTCTCCTTTACCACCAGTTTTAGGCTTTGATACAGAATTTTAGAGGACATGATCCATTCTTTATCACAATGGTCTATTGTATGCAGCAGTAAGTAACCAAAACCATATTTTAAAAGTTTATGTCAGTTTGTGGTCCCATATTAAGCAATCATCTCCTAAATATGTACATCATAATGTTTAAATGTTTATTAAGTGACAGACTGAAGTCCATTTCTTTTTTTAAAAAGCATAAAAAAAAATTATGTCACTGTTTAACCTTTTGGCATGTTCATAATCATACTGCAAGTAGTATGTAAAAATTTCATTTCCACAAGGCACAATTGAAAGTGCAGTATGACCTAAGCATGAATCCAACTTTAAATACAATGATTTAATGCCCTAAACTTTCATCCTGTTATCTACAGCTTTCAAATTGTTTTGACAAAAATGTATAATCTTCTCCCAATCCATATCTGATATTCACACTAGAGATTCCGTATATACAATTTCTTTGAAGACAATTATACAGCTATTTACATATACATGTAATTTGATCTTATATTAACGTATACAATACCTTAATTAAACAAACCCTGTAACACCTTGCTTAGAAGAACCTTTATTTTCAAAGCTAATAATGTACTTGACAGTTTTCTACACTGAAATAAAGCTTTGCATACTGTTTATTAAATTTCTATTTTTTTAAGCCATGCCTTTTCAGCTTGCTTAGAAGAAGCAATAATGTTCCTAAAACACCAAATATGTAACTTTGATTCACCAAAGCCCCCCTCAGCCACAAAATTCTATAGATGGATGTGTGCTCTGTTCCCAAGTTCACTGCCTTGTGGAAAAGGGTGCAATAAAACTTTAAGTTGACTTCAAATGCTGTTACAGTTTTGTTGTAGCCTTTCCCTGTCAGTCTGAGGTTATCTGGGATACCACCATGGATCATATCATATTCATGAGTGGCTTTACTTTATCACTGGAAGAAAGCTCAGGACTGCTCTAACTGTACATATATGGTTCTATTATTAAACATCGATGATTGGTTATTTTCAGACAAACATTTCCATCTGGAATTAAAACTCGCCGTTTTCTAGTACCTTAGCTTTGGGGGCCAAAAAGCCTATTTGAATACTAGGAAAATGTTGTTTTCCAAAAATGTCATGCAGAGTCACAAGCTTACTGCGATGCTTTTATGGGGCATCACCAAATACCAGACAGACAAAAGCACATTTCTGAGGCTGTTCCAGCCCTCTAGCTTTTCTTCAGAATAGATGGCAGATGTTAATACCTCAGCAGGCAACCATTTTCTTCCATTAAAACTATGTACTAGGGTGGGGATACCGACAAGCAGTGAGTGGGGTATCTGCAAATAAACTGGTACAGTTGGATGATGAGGGGCCCTAAAGTGATCCCTGGTGAGCAGCCTAGCAGGGCCCTGTGGAAAACATGTTTCTGCCATTCACATGACAGGCTAAGAGGGCTATTTCAGATTTTTGGCAAGAGATGCAATAGAGCAGTTGCCCCTACCAAGCATAACTCATAACTCAGGCACATCTGATCTAATTCAAGTAAGTGGAGCAAGGTGGTTAATTTTATGCCACCTTGAATGGATGGTATCTTCCCCAACTCCTTTTATATCAGAGTGGACTGAGGGGAAAAAAAGTTGTGCTAAATGGATGCTAGGAATAATCTCCAACCCCTTTTTATTATATATAATGCAGCCAGATTTAACTTGCTTGCAACCCTCAACTAAGTACTCTGTCCACATGGCTGGGCAGTGCCATAACATTCCTGAGGAACAAAAGTGAGTCTTGGGCAGTTTTGATGCAGATCTTTTCAGACTGTTCAGACTGAAGTCAACTGTTCTAGGCTGAGTAACCTGTGTGTCCACACAGCACATGGAACAACTATAGGTAAGTCATTTCAGTTGAAATTCCAGATTTCCCAAATGTCTGAATTTTGATTGAGACACTAAATAACAAGTGGATAGAACAAATGAATGTTGTTACTTTAAATCAAGTAAATATTATTTGTCATAACTTTGGCTATGAGAGTAAATTCTGATTTTCTTTGTGCGAGTTTATACTGTTCCAGAATCATTAAGCTGGAGCTTTTCCTATCTCTTAAGAAAGGGCAGTGAATCTGAAGTACATGTTTCAAGAATGCATCTTCTCCACTATACATTCCCATTTGTAAGAAATAAATCTAAATAATGCAGTGGAGTTCCTTAAAGCATTTCTAATGTAAAGTCACCAATAGAATTTAGTGTTTTAATCCACTTAATTGTCTGATGCAATTCTACATGTGATTTAAATATTTAGTGCTACCAGGTTTTAGACCATCTGTCAAGGTAAATAAAGCTTTGCTGCTCAAAATTGAAAGTCTAAAGATGAAACTCTCCCAAGTTTTTTAATTAGTGACACTGCTCTTCAGAATCTTTTTTTAAAAAATCAACTTATTGAATACAGAATAAAAATTTATAAAACACAGAGGTAATGGGTCCAGGACTTGTATCATAAAGCTAAAATCAAATGTGACCTCTATATGTTCTCAATGCCGTATGGCCTAGAATGGTCTTCTATTCTGGGGGTCTCCAACCTTGGCCACTTTAAGACTTGTGGGCTTCAACTCCCAGAATTCTTTGGCTTTGGCTGAGGAATTCTGGGAGTTAGTCCACAAGTCTTAAAGTAGCTAAGGTTGGAGACCCATGTTCTATTCCATACCAAGCATTCAGATCCATGTGCCTAATACATCATATTTTCTGCTGTGCCCTGGTGAGTAGGCACCACAATATCAGAACTATGCACTGGAAGAAGCCAACAATATTCCTTCTCTGCCTTCAAGACAGGATCTTCTACTTAACCCTCATCATCTAGGCTTAATTTGTTATCAGAAAAGTAATAAAGGATAGTATATGTGCAATGTGATCACTGAAAAGTAGCACTAGATTAATATTTCCTTCTTCACTTATGACATTCAGAAGGTGACCGAAGGCATGTTCAATGTGGTTTAAGAGGGTTGCTGCAAATTAATCCAGGTTGGGATCTTCTCAGGAACAAATTATGATATATAAATCCAGCAAGTACTTAAAAGTCCCTAACTTACCTATGGAAAAACTCCTTCAGAGTCAGCCACTTGCCTGATTTGGGAACATTTCTAGTTCAGAAAGCAGCACCTAGGCCCCAATTACATTAGGCTTTAGGATTTCAGTTCTTTCATTCAAGTAATCCTCAAAAACCTTGTAATTATTTTATCAATAATTGGGTTATATTAAAGATCTTTTAAATTATTTAATGAAATAAGAGCCATGAAGAGTCTTATGCAGAAAGGAAAAACACAAAACAAAATAAAAAGATTGTATAAGCTTCTGTGGTTTAGAATTCACCATGCAAATGAAAAGGGATACTTGGTTGTAAGTATATAGTCCACCAAGCTTAAACTGTATCTGTGGGACAGCATCTGATGAGGTGACTCAAGTTGACAGATAAGCTCCATGGTCTTTATATGTCACACAACTGAGAAAATGGAGGTCTCCTCTTCTGTGCAGTTGACTCAAGGGAGGAGTTGCAGCTTGCAGTTGGAGAAGCCAGCTGGATTAGTTCATGTAGTATGTGCAGAACTGTAGAATCGTGAACAAAGACAATCAACATTCTGCCCCAGGAGCTTCTGCTGTTACCTTCCATAGAACAGGAGGAATAAGGCAAAGTATTGCTAACTCCAATCCAGCCCCCAATTTCTGTGGTCAAGTTTCTGCAACCTCCTGGCCAAACCTCCATTCAGGCTCCTTCTACTTTAGGTGTGTGTTGAACATCTGACCCTCAGTACCCTAACCATCTGTTCCAGGAACCAGATGTGACCCTTTCAAGTGGCCTACTTGCTTTCTGTTAACTGGCCAGAATGCATGTGAGGTCTTCCTAGAAAACAAAAGCCAGATTCTTCATTCTGGCAGCCCCCACCCTATTTAAACCCAACAGCAAAGTGACATTCTGCTGCTGAGACATTCCCTAGATCTTAGGAGAGAGGCCCTGGTAAGGTCCATAGGTACCTGTCTCTACTCTGCGCACAAGGCAAGTACGTTGGCCTCAGAGACAGAAGGCCACAAGAGAGCCATGTTAACTTACTGGGACAAAAACTCTTAGGAAAGCAACAGAGATTCTTGGAAGGTTCCGGTGAAAACTTTAAAGTGCAAGGTGACTATTATATTCAATAAAGTAGTATAAAAAAGCAAGGCTACTTCACCAAAGAAACATTTAGAAATGTTTAGAAAGAGAATCTTTCTAAGATTCTTGGAAATCTAATAATTTCTAAGGGGATGTTTTTAATCTTTTTCTCAAGAACTGGGAATATTAATCAGTCCATGTCAAGCATTTCTAGCAACATATATATGTCTACTTAGATGTAAGTCTCACTGAATTCAATTGGATTTATCTCTGTGGTCATCTTGCTTAAAACCATAGCCTCAATGAGCAGGGAAAGAATGAAATTTGTGAAGAGTTAAGTCAAATCACAGGCATGTAGGTATAAACCATCCTAGCCTTTAAAAGGAAAATAAAACCCTGCAATCTACTTTCCAGGGACATGCAATATATTCCCTGTAGTGTATATTTAAATTGCTAACATTTGGAAATGGGATTCTTTTCCCCGCTGATTATGGCTACTGCTAACACTGTTTCACATTAGTAAGAGACTGCAACTTCAGGTGATTTACAAACTACTTAAGGATATGATGACCACTCTCTGGAAGATGAGATCCAAGGGGTCAAGCTTCACAGAGGAACCAGTGTTCTTGCTTTCTAAGAGTGGAGTCGGGAAGGGATGGGAAGTTGCTCTCTGTCCCTGCCTGAGAGCCAAATGCCAAACATTAACTTGAACAGCCAAGAACTTTGCAACAATTCAAACTGTGATAAAGAGCAAGTGGAAATATCTGCCTTGTCTTAAAGCTGCCCTGTTGCCAATTTGCAGGCAAATATTTCCCACTGCACTCAGCAAAATATCAAGGAAACTGCATCTCTCCTGCCAGATGTTGCTTCTGTCAAGTGTGAATAAGCTTTCATTCGTAAGATTTTACACTGCATATATTGCTCTATATCAACTCCAAAGAAAGCAGGTTGCCTTTGTTATTATCATTTGGAAATCAGCAGCAGAGGAGAGACACTCACTTCCCTGTCTTAGGTGGCTATCTGGCAAAGATCTGTGTAAAAAAGGATGAGGGTAGATTTAAAACCAGCCCAAACTAAAATGTGAAACTGGATTTTGCAGAGTCCTACAGTCACAACTTGTCACTTTATAGTCCTTCCCCTTCAAACTGATCTGTAGTTTCAATAGAGATATAACTACATTACTACAGGTAGAATGTAGTAGATGAACATTGACTGACTGCAGGAACCTTTCTCAAATTGGCAGGTGCCTACTAAGTGTCAAATATTGTGGAGTTCTATGTTCTCCCTCTTGTGGTTAAATTCCATGAAAGCTGTAAGATTTACTTCTGAGTAAACATGTACGTACCTGCACTGTCTGCTTGCTAAAAAGGATAGTTGCCAAAGAGAAATTTAGGACCTATTTAAACTTTAGATTTCTTCTTATTTGTAATCTGCTCAATTTACACTTTCTGAGTTTTCTCAAGAGTTGGACAAGGAAAAGGTGAAAAGAGCCGATTTAATTTTGAATTAAGCAGGTTGAACAGAAGGGATTACATATCTCATACTCCCCGATCCTGTACTTTCACTCTGTCTTGCAGTCTCCATGGATTTTTTTTCATTATCAAAAAGCAAACTCTTGTCCAGAGATGGATTTGCCCAATTCCTATCATACATAGTTAACCCTAACCCTAAATCTAAACATGCCTTGCACAAGGACACAGTGGCTTTCTACCAACTCTGCAGTCAATCTTTGGACAGAAATTCTCCCTCCCCTCCCTTTTCTTAGACCCGGGAGGCCCACAATGAACAAAACTCCAGAAAGGCTCCAGACAGGCCCTAGGATGAATGGTGCTTACCTGCTCCCCTACTGCCCAAGCAAGATGCTTTTTCACACATGGGACAGTGGAACCTGTTTGTGATAGGAAGCAGAAGTGGCAAGCCCAGTCCGGCTTGTCAGCGCTATGTTGGCCTCACTGTACATGGTGGCGCTCACGGGCTTCCCTCCCCTGCAGCATCGACCTGTGAACTGCTTCCAAGACTCCAGCGTCTTGCCTGACCAAATCCAGACCCCAGAGGTGATGCCCACCACTAGGCACATGAAGTACTTGAGCATAAAAACAGCATAGTCAGGCTTCGGTCTGGACTTGTCCCCAGGGCAAGAGCAATTCTGAGCCATCTCCCATTTCTCCCTGTAGTGCTGCTCGTAGATGTAGCAAGCCACCACAATGGTAGCTGGGACAGTGTAAAGAACGGTGAAGATCCCGATACGAATCATCAGCTTCTCCAGCTTGTCCGTCTTTGTGCCCCCTTGTTTAATCACATTCCGAATTCGGAAGAGGGATACAAAACCAGCCAGCAGAAACATGGTCCCGGTGAAAAGGTACACCACCAGTGGAGCGAGGACAAAACCCCGCAGCTTGTCCACATTCTGATTACCCACATAGCAGATCCCAGCTACTGGGTCCCCATCGACTGAACTCAGGGCCAAAACAGTAATGGATTTCACGCTTGGAAGAAGCCAGGCTGCCATGTGAAAATACTGGGAGTAGCTAGCAATGGCTTCATTCCCCCACTTCATTCCAGCTGCCAGAAACCAGGTAAGAGACAAGATGACCCACCAAATGGAGCTTGCCATGCCAAAGAAATAGATCAGGAGGAACACCACAGTGCAGAGGGCAGGCCCTGTGGTTTCATAGTGTATGTGGTTGTAATCTTTGTTGCAGGCCACATTAGCATGGCCCACAATCAGCCGGATGATGTAGCCAATGGATACAAAGAGATAGCAGGCTGATAAAAAGATGATGGGGCGCTCAGGGTACCTGAACCTTTCCATGTCGATCAGAAAGGTGGCCACTGTGGTGAAAGTGGAGATGAAACAAAGGACGGACCACAAGCCAATCCAGAAGGTAGCAAAAGTTTTTTCATCTTGGGTAAAATATGGCTGGAAGCAAGGAATTGCGCAATTGCGCACATGGCCAGTCTCGATCTTGTTGTAGAGCGGGTGAGATTCTTGGGAGATGAAGACTAAGGGCTCTTTGCAGGCACATACTCTCTTGCAGTCGCTACTAGTTAGGGGGATGAGATTTTTGTGGATTCCTTTGGAAGAGCGGGTGGGCTTGGTAAACAACGGGGGCAAGGTTGTAGTCTCTGTCTGGTTGTGATCCATGCACAGCATCTCTGTGTCTCCTGGAACGGGCAGCTTATCACAGTTCATCCTTTCTGGCCAGGCAAAGCCGTACTGCCTCATCAAAGGAGAGCACCCAGCTTTGGCCCTCTCACACACTGACCGGCAAGGCGGCAGAGGCTTGGCGTAGTCCAGCAGGCAGATGGGAGTGTACATGCTGCACAGGAAAAATTTCAGATCCAGAGAGCATTGAATCTCCACCAGGGGCCAGAATTGGTGTACTTCCAGGCCAGCTTCATCTTGGGTATCGTGGTTGAACTGGTTCGGCATGTAGGTCAGGTTGTAGCCAATACCTTTGCACATGGGCACGGTGATCTCCTGGCAGACGATGGCCTTGGAGGCAGCCAGAGCAGGAACGGGAGCCTTCAGCACGAACAGCAGAAGGCTCAGCAAGGTATCTCTCAAGCCAGGGCGACAACGGGCCATGGCAAGGCGCAGGGACCGCGCCAAGCAGAAAGCACGGATCAGGCCACCCTCCTCCCTGCCGGTTGCTGCCTTCGCTTTAACCCCTCCGGTTGATTCCAAAGTGGGAGGCGCTGGGCTCACAGGTGGCGCGGTCCTGGAGAAAGTCCAAGGCCCTCCCGACCGGCCTTCTTTTCCCTCCCAAGTCTTCCCATGGCAAGAGCGGTTGCTGCCAATTCCGCGGAGGATTCGCTGCTCCTACAAGACAGGTGCGTGCGGGTGATAAAACCCGACAAAATAAAAAACAGGCGAACTCCATAACAAGCCAGCTTGGAGGGCCCCGCTCCTTCGCTCTCCGCTTGGAAGTTCAGCGGAGAGCAAGGCTGGATCCCCCACCGCAGCGGGAAAAGTTTCGGCTTAACTTCGCCCTCGGCAGAATATAAAAAGTCCTTTCTTAAAGATCCCGCGCGAAGGAGAGCAGGCTTGGTTCGGGCCCGGCCGAGGGCAGGAAAGGTAGCCGGCGCGCGTCCTCCTGCTCCGGCTCCTTTCGCGTTCCCGAGAGGAAAATTGGTCAGCGGGGCCCCGCGCTGGATGGCGCGCCGTGGAGCCGGGTGGCCGGCCACGCCGCAGAAGCAGCGGCACGGAGAAGGCGCGGACTCCCCATGCTTCGGTCGCACCCCGAGTTAAATCCCTGACGGGCTCCTGCCGCCTCCCGGGTCCGGGGACCTGCTCCGTGAAGGCGCGAGTCCTTGCGATTCTCCGGGGCGCCCCACTGGCGGAGAAGGGGGCGCCCAAGCCGCAATCAGCGTCTGCCGTTCGCCTCAACTCATGGAGCCCACGAAGCGCCACCGCAGGCGACTGCAGGTCCCAGCCGGAGCCACTTGCGCTCTAATGCCTGGCCCGCGAGACCGCCTACCGGATCCGCCCCCCCGGGCTGGAGATCAGCCCGGGGCCGCCCCCTCGCCTTCCCCGAGGGAGGAAGTTGCAGCCTAGGGAACCCCGGGGAAGACGGTGCGCCGAAGGCTTCCTAGGCCGCCGGGGTAGAATGAAGGTTTGGAATTCGCAGCCACTGGAGGTTCTAGAGGCTCCGGTTGCGATTAAACACGTTTATGGAAAGCAAGTCCGCTCCGGCAACTGTTCGCCATAATGAAGCGTCCAAGTGCAGAGACCGTCTCTCAGTTGCGAGAGACAGGAGTTGAGCTTTCCTGCAATGACTGGAGGCCTGATTCTTTTGCGAATGCCGGTCGGCCAGTTAGGTTAATTGAACCAAAATGCGATTAGGATATTATAGTTTATTTTTATGTTTCAAGAGTTCGAGGCTCTATTTCTTAATAGGGCCTCGAATTCACGCATTACTCTTGAAAGATAAAATTAAACTATAATATCCCAATCAGTTTGGTTCAATTAAACGATATCAAGGGATCTGTTAGCACAGCACCCTGTTCCGCCAAATAGCCAATGTTCTCAAGAAATCTACACGTAGTTCATTGTCCTGTTTCCTCCCTGAAAGTGGTCCTGGGCAGCCGATATGCAGTTTCCTTCTTGGTGAGCCTGGAAGTTCTCCGGCCATCCTCGTGTGTGGCTTTATCTCATCCCTCTTATGGAGTCCCTTAAACCTTACAGCCTCAGATACTCCCAATTAATGACATGAAGTACGAACAAGTCCTTTCTATGTTCTCCTGACTCCATTGGTCATCTGTCCCATAATTAAAAGGAACTAAGAAGCAACCATACTTTTGCTCACTTCCAAATTTCCATCCAGTGTCTTCTAAATGAGTTGATATCCAGCGAGAATTGTAGGTTAGCATATCTGGTGCACTGCATGCCAAGTTTGGGAGGCTGCCATGGGAATAGGTGTGCATGTATGAATGTACCTAGGTGTGCATGAGTGTGCCTGTATGTGTATCTGTGTGTCTGTACACACATAATTTTAGGGTTTTCTGTGTTTTTAGTACCTTTGTTGACTGACAAAACTGCTTGATTTTGTTTCTAAGGTGGGATTAGAACTTGGGCTCTTGGTTTCTAGTCTGATGCCTAATCACACCAAACTGGCTCTCTTATCATTTCACTACTTTTCTCTACTTCTAATGTCATAAATGCAACAAAATGGGCTATGAGCAGTTGGGATCACCTAGTAGACTGCCAGTTTTTTGTACAAGTTATTTAAAATAGCACTGATTAAAATGGTCCTCCTGCCCATTCCTGATTAGGGTGCCGAGTTCAAGAGAACCAGGAGTGTCTGGAAAAAATCTGGATTCATGATCATGGGCTCCTTCAGTTCAAGTTTCCCAAATGCTCAGTGGAACACATACCTACTTCTCAAAGACAATTGACCCAAAATAGGAACTGAGGTCTGCTTTCTCTTTGTTATATTACCCATTGTTGTTGCCAATTGAGCTGCTGTTGCACCAGTTCTCAGATTTTATTTTGTATGCACCTGAAGCTCAGTCTGTACTTTATGCCCTTTGTGAATCTCAACTCATTCTTTTGGTTTCCTGAAACCATCTGCAAACCTAGTTTACCATTATGTGTGTGTTTTTTCATTGTCAGGTTTTTTTATTGAACTTTTTTTGCAGCTTGCTAGCTGAACTTTCCTTAAAAAACCAGAGATTTAGGTAAGGCACAATAGGCACAGGTGCCCCAGAGGGCGAAAAGAGCACAAACTAATAAAGTGAATCATAATTCACTTTATTAGTGAATTAAAAGCATGCAAGCTTTTGAGGCGAGATGGTAAACAAGAATCACTCTGAGAGAAATGGGTGGTATTTAAATTTGATAAATAAAAGTTACAGACAGAATATTCTAACAGCATTGAACTATCTTTCCTTAAGGCATATAATTAACAGAATTCAGAGCTGCAGTATAGATTGCTCAATCTTGAATTGTACACACATTGTGGATGACTTACTGAGTTTCCTTCTCACTCTTCATATAAAGTTATTTATTGACTCGGGCTTAAAAAGTCCTTTGCCCTGCAGCAATGAATGTTAGTGGTGGGATAGTAGAAAAGAGTAAACATTCTGCACCACTACTGGCACTGAAGCATCCAGTAACTTCAGTAAAAAGTGCCAGAGATGTGGCTTAGTTGCCACAGAACCTTCGGGGCAGAAGTGCAAAACCTCAAACCAGTGGTGGGTTGCTCCCGGTTCGGTCAGTTTCATGCGAATAGGTAGCGGTGACGCTGTGACGTCACCGAATCGGTTCTACGCGTCCCGGACCTGCCTCCCCCCGCAGGCCCGTCCTTACTGATCTGCACGCAGAGCGCGCTTTTGCGCATGCGCAGGAAGCCGTTTTTGATGTTTTTCCATCAAAAAAAGCTGCGCATGTGTGGGAGTGCCCGTTCGGCGTGCGCGCAGAGCGCACGCCAGAGGCACACGAAGCTCATGCACCTTTAGAACCGGTAGTGGAGGTAAGTAGAACCCACCCCTGCCTCAAACCTCTCCTGAAATGGGTCATTCATCTGGAGGCCTATATAGCAACCTATATAGCATGGCCAGGATTTTGCTTTTTTAAATGGCATAATACACACCTCATGTAATTATATTTGTAAAATTATGTGTAACCAATTTTCCAGTTTTGAAAATGGCCCCTTAAGCAGTAAGCATCTTTTCCTTACCTGATGCCTTCTATTACTCGAATAATTCATAGTCAGAAGGACCAAATGTGGGATTGGATCATAGTGATTATATTTCTTTGCTTAAGGGATTGTTTACAATTTTACTCATTATAAAAAAATTGTAATGCATTTGTATACATTATAATTATAATATAATGGGCTCTAATGTAACCTCTATCCTCTCTGCTATTAAGACAATACTTAGTCCAGACTACCTTCCTTCCTCCACCAGCAATACTGAAATTTTAATATAAGCATTGGATTAATGATGTTGGATTAATTCTACAAAATATGTTGGTTGTTAGGCAGACTTCTTCAAGCTGGTACTTTCCAAGTATACTGTGCTACAGTGGTCACCATGTATGCTGGCTGGGGATGATGGGAATTATAGTCAATATACCTGGAGAGTATGAGCATAGAGGCTGGTTCAACATTTTTTCAAGAAGATTCTCCTATTGCCATTTAGTCAATGACTTGATGACACAACACCCCCCCAAAACAACAACAACAACTGATGCTGACTTTTTCAAGTCTACTCCTCCCAACCATGGTATTTCTGATTTTCAAATGGCTAGATTCTGCAAAGTACTTTTACTGATGATAATGGAATCATCTCATTTTCCCACTCCAAAGGAAACTCCACCACACAATATACCCAGATTAAAAAAAAGGAACATGACAAAGGGTGAGCAGATTTCTGGATTATGTAGCAAACCCTATGACTCCAACAAAACAGGAGGAAGGGGGCGGAGCCAGCTGCCGGGCGAGGAAGCTGCGTTCTACCATCGCTCTGCTTTTGGAGAGCCGAACGCAGCCCATATCCGCGGATCAAAGGACCTTTTGGAGTCCCTTGGTCTCTCAGGGGGAGACTGAAGAGAGGGGGAACTTTTGCGAATGGACTGGCAGCTGCGGCTGCCAGTTCCTAGCAAACATTTCCCTGACGAAGCCGACCGGCGGAAAATCGATCCAAGATGGTGATCGCGACGGTATGACTCGACAGCTGGACATAGATAGCGAGGACTAAGCGAGACGGAAGACAAGCAGAGCGGAAGATTTACTTCGACGGTGCCTAAGGAGAGCCTCCCTGAAAATAGATCTGAGGGAAGTCTCCCAATTGATATTTGTGAGAGAAGGGGCCTGGAGGGGGTAAGAAGAGCAAGGAGCTCTACTTCGGGAGGCGGCGAAAGTTGATTTTATGGCTTACTAAGATCCATCGATCGAGAAGTGCTTATAAATTTGATTTGTGGCTTTTCTATGGTTTTTTCTGCTTGAAGGACTTGGATATATGTATATACATATAAAGGAGAACAGATTTTTTGAGAGCGGCTAAGACTTGGGCATTATATATTGAGACACTAAAGTGGAGGAATGGATAAGAAGAACTATAATGATTGAGACTTTCTCTTTTCAATTTAACTGGACTATATGCAGATAAGACTTAGTGTTTATATATATACTAATTGAATATTAATTTAAAGGTCTAATCAGATATATACATTTAGTCATAATTAACTAATTTATAAGTATATAAGATTGATTTAATACTTATTAGATATATTAACTAATATTTGTAAATAGATATATTCATTGTATTATTGTATCGCATATTTACTATTTATCTAGCTATTAATTATTTGATTGTGAGATTTAGAAATTCAATAGAATTACAGCAGAGATTTGGATTCCAAGCTGTGGTTGAGGATAACAAGGATTATTAAAATGATTAGCATTCCAAATTTATCGAAAATTGGAGCCAAAAAGTTGGCTACACAAAGTACAACGATAGACTTCAGTTCAATGGGACGGAAGTCATCAGAAGAGTTAAGCCTTAAAGAGAAAGCAAGCTCTAACAAAGACCTCCATGCAGTTTTGCAATCTATGCAAGAAATAATGATACAAAACTACCAAGATCTTAAAAAAGAGTTTATGGAGGTAAACAATGATACATCTGAATTGAAAGTAAAATTAGAGTCAATGGATGATAAATTTGAAAATTTCCAACTACAGATTTCAAAGAATGAGAAAAAAATTCAAGAGATGGAGGAAAAGATGGGGAAAGAGGAGAAACGTGTAAATGAAATGTGTGAAAGTCTTCTTCAAAAAAATAAAGAATTAGAGAATAAAATAATCCAATTAGAAACCGATAGCACAAATCACTACTTGCGTTTCCAAAATATAAAAGAAGATAAGGGAGAAGATTTACCGGAGGTGATGTCAGAGATTCTAGCTGGGGCCTTGGGAACAGGAAAGGATGAGATAGCAAGAGAGATGGATGAAATATATCGCATCTCGACCAATTATGCAAAGAGACACAATCTGTCAAGGGAGGTCCATGTGAGATTTCCGAAAAAAATAATTAGAGACAAAATTCTTCATAGGGTTCGAGACGATCCGATTGAATATAGGGGCAAACAGATAAGGGTCCTGAAACAGATTCCTAAGCAGGTCAGAGAACTTAGAAGACCCTATAAATCCCTGACCTCAAAATTAAATCAACATAACATTAATTTCAGATGGCTCTCCCCAGAAGGCATAACTCTTATATGGCAAGAAAAGAGATTAAGGATAGAAACACCAGAGGAAGCAAATATGTTCTTTATTACTTCAGTTTACTTTCCTTTTGGAGAGCCGATAGTATTAAACTTCAGCCAGCCACCTAAGAATCCTAGATCAGAGGCATTCTTGGGAGTAAAGATATGTAGGAGGGCATTTTGCATAGCAGCATGCTAGCTTCTGTTCAATTTAAAAAAAATTATCTTTAAGGAATTAAATGTGATGTGGAATGAAGTTTCTTGAGCAGCAAGGAAGATATTTGTAAATGCTTTGACATAGGACACCTCTAAAACCGAAATACTGTAGGAGAACAGTTTTTTTGTTTTTAAAAAAAACACTTATATGGCAGACATCATGCTGGCACTTGCAAATTTTCTGGAGCACTTCTGAAATATTTCAAGGAAGATTGAGAGATTATCCTTCTGTTGTGAAGGAAATATGTGAAAGGTAAAAGCAATATCTGATTTCTGGACTGTTTCTGTCATTCTCTCTCCCTCTCTTGTAGCCTATGTAAATTATAATCTCCTAAACATACATTGGAAAAGTGCCAAGTAGAGTTGGTTCTTTTTAATTAAGAGCATAACAATTTCCCCTTGGGAAATAGCTTCCTTGAAACATGTTGCAGGAGCAGCTTCCCTTGATATATTTTCTCCTCCCACTCCTTGCTGTAATTGAACTCTACTCTAATTGTGAGTTTTCAGTATTTCTAAGCATTGTACAAAGTTCATTGTAGACGGGTTGAATACAAAACAAGTTGGATCCAACTGTTTTAACTCTCAGTAATTATTTCACAGTTTTATTACAATGCAGAGACGTGTGTGTCAAAAGGCTGCCACTGATTTGACTGCATGCGTTATAGCCATCTTGTCAATTTCATCTGCTGCTTTAGACCTGGATAGATCAGCATTGAAGTATTCCTGCCCTTGTGATTTGTGGAGCTGGCAATGATAAGTTGTTGAACTGGAGATTTGGGTGGTCTCTGTTCTCCGATGTGGCTGGAGACATCAGCCAGACTGGGTAGAGTTCGCCTATCAGCAGAAGGACCGAACCTGCCAATCATTTATTTCTGCTTAGTCCCGCCTCCTGACCAGGGAATCCCCAGCCTGGGCTCGGTCCTTCGGCTAAGATAGGCGTGTTCGTCCCTTTCTGCCTGAGGTTTGGCTCTGGCCTTCAGTTTTGGTCTAATTTCATAGTCCAATTTCTGCGAGGGTTTCTTTGATTTCTTTTAAATTCTTTCTGTCTCTATTGCCGTTTGTAATCGTCTTCTTTTGGGTGCCCTGTTTATTTAATTCCCAGTGGTTGCCTTTCCCTCCCCCCCCCACACTGTTTGAATTTGTTTTTTGTGATTGAGGGGTTCCCGATAGCTTGGGGGGGGGCTTACTGTTGCCTTCAGGCACGTCGGAAGGCTGCAGGGTGCCTTCTGCAGCCGACCGCCGTTTGTTCTTTTTGCCGCCTTTTCACTTTTTACAAGGGTTGGGCGGACGGCTGTAGGCTATTTCATTGCCATCCGCCATTTTGTTTCTCAGATTTTCCCGCCTTTTGGCGGTGGTGGCGGTTTCAGCTTTTCAGGCCACTCTGCTCTACAGCTGATTTAGGGAGTTTGCATATTTAAAAAGAAAAAAGAAAAAAAAAGAGGAAGACAAGAAAGGAGAAGAAAGAAAGGAAATAGAAATATATATTTAGGTACTAAATAAATATTCCAAATTAATCATTTTTTTTTTTTAAATGAAGAAGCAAAGGGACAAAGTAAAGAAATACTTATATAATTACATTTTAAGTATTCAAATTAAAAAAAAAAGAGAAGGGAGAGACAGAGGAAGGAAATAATTACAAGGACGGAGCAAGAGCTGGCTCAATATTACCTTTTCAGGAGCAGCTTCACAGACCTGAGTAAAGGGTCTATACAACCTGTCTAAGGCTTTTTGCTGAAAATATTGCTCCCTGAGCCCAGGGCCTTCCCGACGCCAATTTCTTGCCTTCACTATAGTCGGTTGGCTGTATAACAATCTACCCCAAGGGGGGATCGTTGGGCTGCATAAGCGTTTCCCATTCGTGGGCCGCTTTTGGTGTATGCGTCTCTGCCCAGTTCTCTGGGGGATCGCTTTTCAGATATTGGCATTACGCTTCTAGCTCGGCTGTTTGGTCCCTAATTAAAAAAATAAAAATAAAAAATTCTGACAGATATCCTTCCTCCTACTCACCTGCAGCTGTAACATAGTCTGTCAGCGAGATGCCTAAGGCTAAGAGCAAGTCTCAGAGAGCAGGGGATAATGATGGAGTTCCTGATGATCAGGCTGCTCCTACTCAGAAGGGGCGTTCCAAGGCCTCTCAGACAGCCCCTAAGGGCAAAAGGCAGGCCCATGCTACCTCAAAGTTTGAACAGCGAAAACATATGGCACTCCAGCGCCTGTGTGACAAGGCTTCTCACAATACAAGGAACCGTGAGCGGTCTGTTTCCCCTGCCAGTAGTGTGGGTCACATATCCTTAAGGGACTGTGAGCCCTTGGTAACTAATGCGGCTTTTTGGGGTGACTCTTTGCCTGCCAGGCCCCTCCAGCCTACTGCCCCTCAATCTGATGCTCAACCCCAAGCCACTTCCTTGCCGGCTGAATTACGTTTCATGATGGCGGAAGTAATTCGCCAGGAAGTCAAGGTCCTTTTGGTGGAGTCTCGTCAACGCTCCCCTTCTCCGTCTGAGGGTTCTGAGGAGGCTGAGGTTCAGGTCGATCAAGGTCAGCCAGAAAAGGCTGATCCTCCCACTCCAGTGCTAGCCCCTCGCCGCTCTGTCACACCTGAGAGTGTCCACTCCTTGGATGAACTAGACTCCCCGGATTTGGAGTTATCTGATGATAAGGAGTTAATTCCTGATCAGCCCCCTTTTACTGGCCTTTTTTCTCTGGCCTTATTTAGGTCTCTCCTTTTCAAAGCCAAGAATGCTGCTCGGTTGGGGCCTGGGGCGGAAGGGGAGCCTCCTTCCCAAACTAGATTTGTCCCAGTCTCTCTTTTCAGAACTGGCTTCATCGGTGGATGTGGTTCCTGTGCCTTCTCTTCTTGTCATCAAGAGACCGTGGACTCTGCCCTCGGCAGCCCCAGCTGCCTCTAAATTAGACAAAAGACTCTTTAATATCGATGAGGCTATTGATACTGTGTTACAGGTCCCTTCAGTGGATGCACCAGTGGTGGCTCTTTGCCCCAACACTTCTCTTCCAGGTAATCCGGAGGAGGGCTTAAAACCGGAAGAACGCAAACTGGACCTGGCTCTCCAGCGAGCTCATCAGGGAGCAGCTTGGGCCATCAGAGCCTCAACTTCGGTGTCCTTCTTTAATAGGACTACACTGCGGTGGCTTCAAGAGTTGCGATCTACTCTTCCTCCTAAGAATCCGTGACTGCTGCAAGATGTCAACAAGTTCATTGCAGCACTTCAATTTTCTGGTTTGCTTCCAGTTCTCTGGCCTCTTCTGTTTCTGCTCGTAGGCTCCTCTGGCTTCGCAATTGGTCGGCTGATCTCAAGCACAAATGGCGTTTGGCTTCTTTACCATACTCTGGGACTCATCTCTTCGGACTGTCGTTGGAGCCTCTCCTCACGGAAACGAGGGACAAACGTAAGATCTTAGCTTCTGTTCTCAAGAAGTCCGACTCCCATTTCCCAGCCCATTCCTGCTGGCCTCCTCCTCGGCAGCAGGACTGGGGTACATCCTACAGGCAGTTCCTGTCAGGTTCCCGGCTCAGGGGGTCCTCCGAGCGGTCCTTTAGGGGTAGGCCCTATGCGGCTCGCCAGCCCTTTCGAGGGGGAGGGGCTGTCCTTTCCACCGCCAGCGTTAGTCCTTCTTCGGACTTCCCCATCGGCGGCAAATTGGCCTTCTATGCCGACCATTGGGATGCGATCTCTTCAGACGCTTGGGTTAGAAACACAGTCCGTTTTGGTCTGGCTTTGGAGTTCGTCTCCACTCCTCCTTCCTTCTTTACTCGCTGTTCCGTTTCTCGCCTTCCTGCTAGACGGGCCTTGATGGATGCTGCAGTTCAGCATTTGCTGGATATCAAGGCTATCCAATGGGTCCCTCCCTCCCAACTGGGATTGGGCTTCTACTCTCGTCTTTTCCTGGTCCCCAAGTCTTCTGGGGGGTGGCGTCCTATTCTCAAGCGTCTGAACAGATACGTTGTATATCGCAAATTCAAAATGCACTCGTTGCATTCCATTCTAGCTGGTGTATGGAGGGGCGACCTCCTCTGCTCTTTGGATCTGACTGAGGCCTACTTGCATGTTCCCATTTCACTGGAGTTAAGGAAGTTCCTGCGTTTTTGTTAGGCCGGGGGGCATTTTCAATACAGGGCTTTGCCTTTTGGTTTGTCTTCTGC
>JANHFM010002987.1:0-10271 GCA_032468115.1 Grayia smithii
GAATTCCTCAGCCAGCTCTGCTGGCTGAGGAATTCTGGGAGTTGAAGTCCACACATCTTCCAGTGACCAAGGTTGAGAAACACTGATTTAAATTTTCAAATGTCAGAAACACTGTGAAAAGTTTCAGAAATTGAATACCAGCATCATTATAATGTTAGTTCCCCAGGCAATAAGAAAGGCTACTAGAGTTCAAGTCATATGTCAGAAGCTATTCTGTAGCCTAATAGATCTCCCTGTTAGGACATATTTCCTCATTTTCTTTGTTCTAGCATTCAAAATCAATATTCCAATTAAATCAATGGAACTCCAGGGAGAAGCAAATTCTAATGCCAAAACTGGGGATGCTTCTCAACACTAAAGTAGTTAAACTGAAACATTTTAAATATATGTATATATGTGTGTGTGTGTATATACACAGAGAAGCACACATAAAAAATATATACATAGACACATCAACATCCTGATGATACAAAAACATAGCACATTTAAAATAAACCCCTGGGCATGTTTAAGGACAGATTTAACGGTAGAAATCAGTCTGTAGCTGAAACTCCAAAGTCAGTAAATCTTATTTTCACTTAAAGTTATATGGATGAATTGGCTTACAAATGATGGCTTTCCTTTTCATTGCCAGAACAAATGCAAATGTAAACCAGTGTTTGGATCTATTCAATTTCCATCTGAGAAATGGGCTTAATTATGACTTGCTCCAACAAAATTATGATGACGAAGCAAACACAAAAAATAAAATGATAGAAAACAAAATAAGTCAATGAACTTCAGTACCCATTAATCTCATTCAGGCAATTGTTAAAAATAGAACTCCGGCATGGAAACAAACTTACAGTACATTTTTCAAATATAAGTGCTGCTTCGCTTTGGGATTTCAAACATTGAGTAACTATTAACTCTTCACTGCCTTCTAATGACCACCTGATTTTTTTTTCAGCACTGACACAGTAGCCCTGCTTATAAATATCATATACATAGATGGATATATTCAACATTTTAGGGAGAAGGAAAAGATTATAATAAAATAAAATGTTGAAAGGTAGGAAGGAAATGAATAAACTTCCAGCTTCATAATGGTAGGAAACTGCACCACTAGCCAATGATGATCACGATTTGTTAGATTTATATCCTGCTATTTTTCCAACTGCTCAAATCACCTTACAGTGGGACACCTATTCATTTTATCCCTACAACAACAACAACCTGTGAGGTAACAATCTGTGTTGAGAAAGAGTGACTGGCACTGGCCCACTGAGTTTCCATTGCTGAGAGTTGATTTCAATCTTTTCCTGATCTTATTCCAATATCTGAAACAATATACTAATTGGCTTATTGAACATTAGAGGTATACAGTTATTTGCTTCTCAATGGCCACAGGTTATCTACTGCACTATAATTTATAGTTGTAAACAAGACTGTACATAGGCATGGGAAAGCAAGAGATGGAGAAGAATATGATGAAAGAGCTCAATCTAGTGGGCACTTTGCTATTCTTTTCCTAACTTAACATAAACACAATTGCATAGGGTTAGTATAGTATTTTGTTAGATACATTGCACATTGCTAAACCTGACCTTTATTTTTCAGTAATGGCTTAATATTGCATCAATTTTGAAAACACATTTACAATATATTGGCAGAATTGCTGTTTCCTTAGGTAGGAATCAGACCTCAGCCTGGCTTCTTGAAATCTCTGCTATTTAACTTCCAACAGATTTTTTTTGAACGAGTCAATCAATTATACATACAGGTAATCAGTTATTTATTACTGTGATTGAGCCTACAATTACAGTAATAAAGAAGTGCTGATGTAAGTTGAAGCATCAAAACAAAGGACCTGTCGGTGGGTCATAACTTCAAATAGTTGTTAAGTGACTGGTTGCAAGTTGTGCACTACCTGTATCTAAGAATGTTCCTTACATAGCAGTGATGGCAAACCTTTTCCATACCCATGTGCCATCCCGTGAGGAATGTGCAGACCTGCTGGCCTTCGCGCACATGGGAGCGCCGATACCTAGAAGAATGGCTGTCGCGCATGCGCGGGCCAGCACCCAAACTTCTGGTTTTCAGCACGGACACACGCCTGCTGAACAGCTGGCCATCGTGCATGCGTGCAACGTAAACCTGGAAGTTCGGGTGCCAGCCTGCGCATGCGCAACAGAACGCTGCTCTTCCAGGTTTTGCCGCTCCTACGCATGTGACGGCCAGCTAACTGGTGCGCGTGTGTGCACAGGAAGTGGCAGAGGAGCCAGCAAGGCTGTGCATTCTTCGTGTGCCATAGGTTTGCCAACACTGTTATATAGCATTCAAGAATGAATGTATTTGAGGTTGATATCTCGGGGGTCAAAGTTCCAAAGCATCTCAGTGATGTTTAGAAGCTGCATAAGCCCAAACATCAGGACGGTGAAATTTTTGATACTGAAAAAGCGAAATACAAGATTGCAGTTCAGTGCAAGGCAAACCAGAAGACTGTGGACTCCCAGCTTCTGCCCATCATCAAGAAGGTTCCTCACCTCAGGGACTACCTGGGTTCGACCTTTTCACTCTCCAATGGAGTTTATCTTCACAAACTGGTCTTCTAAATAGTCTGAAAATATCACAGTAAAAAAATTTGGCGTGGGTGGGAAATGAATGTATTTGTCTGCTTCACAAACCAGACAAGTTGTACACATCTAGAAAGCTGGATGAAATTGTTCATGCATGTATTAATGAATTGCAATGTTAGGTTCCCTATTTCTTAATATATATGCTTTTGAAATTAATTTAATATGTTCTGAGCTGCATGGATACTAAACTAATGCACAGCAATTCACATTGATTTTTCAGGCAAGTTCTGGAGAATTAGGCAGTAGAAACTGGAAGGTTATCCTAGTACTGCCTTCTAAGAACAGCTGTGCTAGATCAGACAGAAGGCAAGCATCCAATTACTCCAATGATTGTCCAGCTGCTGATTGGAAGATCTGAAAAACTGAATGTGATTCAGTCATTAACCAAATGTACTGTTCCAAGTAAAAAAATATACATATGTATTGTCCCCTCTCAATTACTATGTAATATGAAGGTTACTTACCTTCTCGCTTTCTCCACAACTTACCTAACAATCCCATTTGTTTGTAATATAATGTAAGAAAATGATACAAAGTATGCATTTGCTAGGACACTATAAAGCTTAATCTCAGTTATAACACTGATGCAACTCACTAAAAAAAAACACACACATTTAAATTGACTTGGGATATCTCTGGTTAAGGACCAAATTGCAAACAGTCAGAAAAATGATAAAATAAATAGGGTGACCAATATTTTCCATCTATCATTTAATAAATCAACTAGATGGGTAAAGTAGAATATTGGTCAAATAAATATGAGCTCAGGTAAGTATATTTTTCCAAGATTAGTTTAACTCTTACCTCTCAATCCTCTTGCACTTTTTTTGTTGTTTGGAAAAATGTTTACTGTGACCAGTAGAAATTACTTCCAGGAAAATATGTATAAAACTGTTATCTCCCAATGACTGATGAATATACATTGTTGGAAAACTTAGTGGCAGTATTGTTTCATGAAGCTAAGATACATTTTTTCATGTATTATAGGAGTTTGCCTTGGTTTGCTTTGTCTGTACAAATGTCTTCAATTTCTGCATGATGATACCAAAATCAATCTATTACTTCCAAGCTTGTACAATAAATTATATTGCTGTTTAATATGATGTTAATAATAACATGCACATTTAACATGCAAAATCAGTCATGGGATTTATTTTTAGTTACTGAATAAAACAAAGGCGAAACTAAGTGCCAGGTTATGGCAAAATGATAATGGGATTGTGGCATGATAACAATTTGCAAAAATTTCAAGCACCAAAAAGTGATGACATTTAATTGGCATGAGCAATGTATTTAGAGTCATTGCAATGGTACTATAACAAAAAATTGAATGAGTAACCAATGCATTGCACCTGAGCTTCCCAGCTGGTATATTACTTGCACTTTCTTCATGTTGAGGACCTGGTATTCTTCAAGGTAAAATGTGAGGAATCTATTTCACATCTCTTCACAGTTTGGAGTCTGGAGAGGCTGCCCTTTTTCTAGCAGAATCGCTGCATTTTGTGTTTATGAGTCCTTGTCCTTTTTCAAAAGGCAACTGGACTTTGTTTTTCCTTGAAGACATTTCGCTTCTCATCCAATCATGATCTGGATAACTGAGACTCTACATAGACATTTGGGAATCCTTGTGTACACATTTCATATGTAGCCAGGGTGAGAATGTCATTGGAACAAGGTTGTGATTATATGACTTGCAGTGGTTAACAATGTTCTTCCTGGATGGCTGTTCTTTAAATTTGGAAATTGCTTTGGTTGTGCAGAGAGTATCATGTAGCAAAACATCAATTTATATTCTAATTTAGCTGAAGGTAACTTTGCTAGACAATAGGATTGCCCCGTTTAATGATCAGTGTCTTAGGAAACTTTCTCTTTGAAGAAATACTGCACTGTTCCAAACTTCTGAAAATATATGACTTAGGGGAGAGTATGTTTTTATAATAATTATAAATATAATAGAGAGAGTAGGTAGCGAGAGGCTTTTTTCCCCCTCTCCTTTTCCCACTAGCATTTTAGGTTAACCAGTTCAAATGATTGCCTGTATATTAAGGACAGATCAAGTAAAGTATGATTTCACAGAACACTTTATTAATGGGATTTGCTTACCTAGAAGTTAGTGATGGTTGGGTTACTTCAATGATTTTAAAAATTAGACACATTTGTAGAAGAGAGATGTGTCATTGACTATTAGGCATAACAGGTAAATAAACATCCCAAGTTTAGAGCAATGAAGGATATTAAGAACATGCAACAGGGAAAGATTGTGATTTTCCTATTGCCCTCATAATTTTCACCGAGCCCATATTGATCATGGTGAGAACTAAGTTGCTGGTTTATATCAATGCCAAAAGTACAGGGCAATTTTAGACCCTACAACTAATAGTCTCCTAGGCGCCCTCCCTCAAATCCCTGCAGGTATATCTTCAGTTGTGAAGCACATATTTAATATATATTTTCTTTGGCTCACAACTCTATGACTTACAAATCCCTGTACATGCCAGAAATACTGGAAAAGGGAAAGAAGTGGGATGTGAGAGACATCATATCAGTCTATTTGTCATCTCCACTAATGTTCTATGCATGACCAATTTTTCATTTTAAACCACCTTAAATTCTAGACCTTATTAAAATGAGATTGCTTCTGCTAGTTTGATGCTGAATACATTTACTTGGAATCAGCATTTTACCAACAAAATCATTTTGTTTGGAATTAAATGTGAGTATGTGTGTTAAAAATGATAAATGTATATTTTTTTTAAAAAAACAGTTGTCATAACTTTATAATTATTAGCAGTCTACCCCTGGCTAGAGATACATTCCCAATGATATTCAGTGGATGAATAGATTACAGGCACAATGATTATTGGGACCAGCAATTCTATTGCTAAGCAATTTGGTTGTAAAATGTTATGTCACATGACTGCACAGAATTACAAAGCCAGTTGCAGAACTTCCAGTTGCCATTATTAAGTAAATACCACATGGTTGTTAGTGTGACATTACATGCTCACCATTTGCAACTTCCTGCCAACTTTCCCATTGATTTGTTGGACACCAGCAGTGAAGATTGCAAACAATTATGTAATTGATGAACACTGCAACTGCTGTAATTGCAACCACAAGGAATAATCATAAATTGCTTCCTTCAGGACCATTGTAATTTCAAATGGTCACTGAATAGTCATTAAATGAGGGATATTTGTATGAAAAACATCCTCATGTGATACCACCTTGTTGTGGTGGCAGGGTGTATTGAGAGAGTCACCTATGTCAAGAAGAATTTAACTGAAAGCCCAAACTAATTAATAATTAGTAAGATTCTATAACCATAGCCCATCTTAGAAAAGTAATTTTAGTTCTCCATCTAGTTTATTTATTGGTCTGGTCTACTTTGTGTAGCTGACATCAGTCTTGCAAATCTGATTATGCTTTAATTCATGTGAATTAGGGGAGTATCTATCTGAGACATTTTCTTATACTTTCTTCATGAACTGAGCTTCAGCCATGTTTTCTTCATTATTCCTTTGGTCACAAATGTCCCCTCTCTCCATAAAGATTATCCTTATACTACTATGCCATCATGTAATTCAGAAGCCCAATGGGCCCCTTAACCCCAAATTATTTTAAGATGTAAATATTCTCCCACACATATAAAGTATCTCTGGAATACCTTGATGTCCCCCACAGGAAAGACACATTCAGGAGAACATCTATGCAGCTCACAATTATTCAGGATTATAACTTGGGCTACATTTACAAGCAGCTTTTGCATGACAGCTTGTTTAAGAAAATACTATCCATCTGTGACAGACCATTCATTCTAACTTCATGAATTTGGAAAATGGCAAATTCCCCTTTTTAAAAATGAGTAATGATTATTCAGCCTATCAACTCAGTTTTTATGAATACACATATTCATAAAACTTTGGAATCCAAAGGAATCTTCAGAACCAGAAGACAGTTTATGCTTCAAATTAGCTATTTGGTTTCTAAATCTTACTGTCTTTGACTTTTAAAATATTACTTCCTGTTCTGATAGTATGGAATTCTTTTATAATAAAGAGACATAGCCAACAAACCAACTGACTTGCACTATTAAAAGGATTCCTTCCTTCCTTCCTTCCTTCCTTCCTTCCTTCCTTCCTTCCTTCCTTCCTTTATTTCTTTCTTTCTTTCTTTCCAGGATAATAGTATAATGGCACATATACAAAGTGTTGCAGTTGTTTACTCAAAGGCAAATTCATAAATATATTCTTAGCAGGATTACTCTTTCTGTCATGTTCCATAGTTTGTTGGTTTTGGTGTTTTCATTAAAAATTGCACTTTTATTTTACTGGACAGTGTCTTTTTACATTTCTATTTTTAATAGCTTGCTCTGAGGTATAACTGTATGAAAATACTCTGTCAGTGTTCTCAAAATAATGGGAAAGATTTATGTGCAAGTGATGTCTGACTTCAATAATATCCATTTGGAATGTTAGATACTGCCTGTGGCTTTCCCAGTTATTTTATAAGAGGATCTGAAAAAAGAATAATATCATTAGCTAAATCACAAAAACCCAAATAACATGGAATTCAAGGTATGGTATGTATCTATACTTATATAATAAAGTTTTGCTAAGATTATTACAATTAAGAATTATGTGTAGTCCTATTCAGGCTCAGAATTCAGACATAAAAAAAAGTTTTATTCCCAGACCTGAGAATTAGCTTTGTTCTATACTAAACCTGATCACATGATGCCACTGAGGGCCCAATAAAGTCCAATCTCTTCTTAGCTATTCATATAACAACACATTATTATTTCTGGATTCAGTGATCTATCATTCACCTTTGCTACTTTTCTACATATATCTCATCATGGCCCTTCCATCACTCTGCCTGCAAAGCCATTAAATCATAAGAAGACTCTCAATGGATTAGATCAAAGACTATTTGGTCCAGCATTTTGATTCACACTGTTACTGATTCAATTCAAGAATGATCACAAGAAAAAGGAGAAAAATGTTTTTCTGTAACAACTAGTATTCACCATCTATGCAAACTGATTTTTATCCAGCACTTATTATTTGTTGCTCCTCTAGTAGCAACAGAGAATTCTCTAATTCATTTTACTCACAACAGATCCAAAGTCACTGTATTTTTTTTAAATCAATTCATATTTAGATTTCTCCTCTGTCTATTTCATTCTTTCGGTATCACCCATTTTCAGAAAATTATCTTCCTGAATGCACTCAAAAATAGTTATATTCCTTGATTCCAAAACTGTTTGTGCATCAGTTCCACAGATTTCCATGGAGGACATGAAAAACTCTCAGGAGATAGTGAAATCTCTTTTTTGCTCATAAGTAATTTTAAATGCATTATTTGATATATTTTTCAGTCCTGCCTATAAAATATCTCCATGGTACAGGTCTTTAGGGCAGTACAGTGGGTCAGTGGTTAAGATGCCAGGCTTGTTGGCTGTAAAGCTGGCAGCCCAGGTACAAGATCCGAGCGCTATGTGATGGAGTGAGCTCCCATCCTTGCTCTAGCTGCTGCCAACCTAGTAGTTCGAAAGCATGCAAATGCAAGTAGATAATAAGTACCTCTTTGGTGGGAAGGTAACAGCACTCCATGATGTCATACTGGCCACATGATCATAGAAATGTCTTTGGACAACGCTGGTTCAATGGCCTTGAAACAGAGATGAACATCATCCCCCCTATAGTCAGCAATGACTGGAAAGGTAAATCTGCAAGGATTCCTTTACTTTTTACTTTTACAGGTCCATTTGTAGTTTTACTTGGGTTGGACAAAATGCTTTGTGAATTCACTATTTACAGTAGATTAATAAAATGTACCTTTGTTAAAAATCCCTATTATATTTTTTACTAGATTAATATAATTATGAATATCAAGGGCCAACCTATGAAAACACGCCAAAACAAGAAGAAAATTTGGCAATGTAACTCACTTTAAGAGAACCCTATGAAGTCACATTTCTAAACTGTGTTGAATTTGGTAAAATAGCTGTAATCCAGTGATTATACCCATAATAACCCTCAAAAAGGTTATTTTAATATTGTAGTAGGATTTTTCTAGGCTGATAGCATTGCTACAGTCAAATAATTATATCCATTATAAGCTTTAATGGGAAATCTTAATATTACACCCAACCAGCAGTCAAGGTTTAATGCTGTTCTATACTATTGCTATACTGCACTGTTACCAAATTAAAACATCCTTCTTCCTGTTAACTTGCAACTCTTTACCAATATCTACCTCTCTGAATATTGAGAGGTTTTGGGGGGATGCCTCAGAACATCGGGATCAAAAATATTCTGGAAGGGGCATGCTTATCTATTTATCATCTCAGCTTGTATTCAGTTTTCAGTACTGCCTCCCTTTGCTAGGTGTAATGACCTCTTCTGTGCCAGAGAAGTCAAATAAAAAGGTAACACTAAAAGCAGTGTGCCTTGCATTCTGGTTCCCTTTCTTTGGCATTTCAAGATTTATTTCCATACGGCTTTTAGTTTCAGCTCATGCCTTATTTTATTCTTGTTTCAGTGCAAAGGTTAGGTGTCTTTTTCTTTGTTTTATTTCAGGTGCATAGATAATTGTTGCCTGTTAGGGAAAGGTTCAGGAGTTCAGGTCTCAGAAGCCACTGCTCATTCGTGACACTGCATTTCCTATTGCAATTCAAAGGAAAGGTTTCTCTATTGCCCATTTCAGGGAACAACTATTTGTACCTGATACCTATCCAGAGCTGTACGTTAAATGATTTCCCTTTTTAAAAAATCCACCTCTTAGAATACCGGTTGATTCCAATAAAATGTCAACATAAGACATGAATAAAACCATGCATAGCATCAAAAATGTGGTGCCGAAATTTTTCTCCCTCTCACAATTTTCAAACATACAGTAGAATAATAAACTAACAATGGATAGAGAATATATTTAGTTACACAACACATAGTTAAATCTGGAGTAGAATTAAACTATTCACTGTCAGCAAATATCGTACTGGCCTCATTTTAAATAATCTTAGCTACATTAATTGCAGCAGTCACTTGATGTGTAATCAGTTACTTCAAAGAGGTGGGCTACTTTTGGAACAGAGGGCAGTATGCTTTAAATAGAATTCTTGATTGTGTATTTTCAGATGCATGTATTTGGCCCCAAAAATAAAAAGGCCATAGCTAAATCTGAGTCCAGTTGTTCAATTTTTACAGCAAAGTGAATTCTTGGCAACAGAAGCCATGATAATCCTAAAAATGGACTTAGTTGCAGTACTTCCATTTTCTCAAATATAAAGTGTCCAAACTGGTACTTGTTCCTGTGGAAAAAAATACATATGTCTACACAACTTCTTGGTGGTATTGTATTATTTCAGGGCTGGGCAATAATTTTGTGGCTAGGTCCCTGCAAGTCTGATTTGTTGGATGAATTTATGTAATGAGATGGCATAAATGCAATAGAATTGGTGGATAATCAAATACATTGATTTTACTTGCTTTTTTGAAGACAAAAGAAGGAATCACAGCATGAATTTCCACATGTGCTATGATTTATTAGGTAACAAAAAGGCTCTAGAACAGTGTTTCTCAACCTTGGCAACTTGAAGAGGTGTGAACTTCAATTCCCAGAATTCCCCAGCCAGCATGGCTGCCTGGA
>JANHFM010002987.1:21384-31409 GCA_032468115.1 Grayia smithii
GTATCTTTTCTTATGTACACCGAGAGAGTATGCACCAAGACAAATTCCATGTGTGTCCAATCACACTTGGCCAATAAGAATTCTATTCTATTCTATTCTAATTAGTCTGTATTAATGGAATAATAATACTTTGACCTTTATATCTTGATATTTCTGTCTCTTGAATGGGAGAAACAGACTGGAATCCTTGCCACTGAATCTTTGCATGATAGTAACAAATACAACTGAAACTTATATTTCTGATCAAACATTCAGACGTTCACTTGCAATAATCAGTGGAGTATAAAACAAAAATAATTAGTAAATGAATATTGATGTAAATCCTCTTTCCTTTTCTCTTGGTTGTGATTTTTCTTGCAGATTGCTTTAAAGAAAAATGTTTCCATCAAAATAAAGTGGGTGTTAAATGATAGGAAATTATGAGGATAAATTTTACTTCCTAACATTTTCTGACTTCTTTCCTTTACTGTTTTTTAATAAGTGTAAATGTTAGCTGCTATGCTACAAGTTAAACATCATTTTAAGACATCACAACCTGAAAACATGGCCTCAAATCCAAATCTCATGGCAGGTGGTTTTTTCTTAAATGGACATTTATTAGAAAATATAATAATGACTTGTTCAAGAAATAAGGTTTGTTTGCCCTGTAAAGTAATTTGTTTTCCATTTTCACTATTCAGTGTGGGTTTTTATGCCACTATAATGTAGACAGGGAAGAAGCATAAGCTTTATCTAACTGATTTTATTCCCAGAACAAATTAAGGTTGTCAAACCAGCTCTGCAGGATTTTTTCAGCAGGAAATTGAGGTAAGGCAGATATCAGGTTTACACAAAATAGTATGCAACATAAACACTTGTCATAAAAAAGACAAAATTCTCTTTGTATGGAAATATTCTTGGTATAAATATTGCCTAGAAAACTGATATCAGTTCAGTACTGCTGCTGCTATGCATACGTACATATAATCAGAATAGAGCTGGAAGGGACCTTGATATATAAACCATTTCAGACAGGTGCTTGTCCAGTCTTTTCTTAAAAACCTCCAATATTAAAGCACCTACAACTTTTGAAGGCAAGCTGTTCTGGTTAATTGTTCTCATTCTTAGGAAGTTTCTCCTTAATTTCAGATTGCTTCTCTCCTTGATTAGTTTCCATCCATTGTTTCTTGTCTTGCCTTCTGGTGCTTTGGAAAATAAGTTGACCTCCTTCTCTTTGTGGCAGTTGTTCAAATACTGGAATACTGCTATCATGTCACCCTCTATTACTTTTTTTCTCTAGACTAGCCATACCCAATTCTTGCAACCATTCTTCATATGTTTTTGTCTCCAGGCTCTTAATCATCTTAGTTGCTCTTTGCACTTTTTCCAAAGTCTCAACATCTTTTTCCTAATGTGACCAAAACTGAATGCAGGTGTGGTTTTACTAAGGTTTTATAAAATGGTACTAATAATTCACATGATTTTGATTCTATGCCTCTGTTTATGCAACCAAATATTGTATGCATTTTTTTGGCTGCTGTCACACACTGCTTGCTCATATTTAAATGATTATCCATTAGGATTCCAAGGTCCTTCTCTCACAGTTACTGTTTTTGAGCCAGGTTTCGCCTAATCTGTACTTGCATCTTTGGTTTTTCCTGTCTGTGTAAAACCTTGCTTTTCTCCACATTAAATTTCAGGTTGGTGGATAGGGCCCATTGTTCAAGTTTGTCAAGATCTTTTTGGATCCTTAACTTGTCTTCGTAAGTTTTGCCTATTCCTGCCAGCTTAGTGTCATCTGCGAATTTGATGAGTTCCCTTTGACTTTTTTTTCAAATAAAAAACTTTGATTACCAACATAGCAGGGCTTCCTGAAAGCCGAATATTTTCACTGTTTAACTTCAGTAGTCGTAGAAATTTTGTATCTTCATATTCATAGCGTTTCCCAAATAGAATAGAAACTATGATGTTGGAAACAGCAGCAGTCAGAATTGTTGTGACGTCAAAGGGTTTTCCTTGGCAAAACAATGGATAAAAAAAATGTGAATGAAACCAGGGTTAAATATGCTTTTCCCTGCATTTATACTCAAAATCATTTATCATAGAAGGCCATATCTAGAGCTGATGTCATTGGAAGTATTTAGATTTAAAAATATGCAAAAGTATTTAAAGCGTAATTCATTGTCCCAGAGGAAAAATTGTAGTATCTGACCATACATCAATGATGATTTCTTTGAACTACTTGAGGATAAAATACTTGGCAAAGTTATTGTGATACTTCCTCATTAAATGATTGCACTTTTAAAGATCAAATAGCTACTGAGCTTCATAAAATGAAGTTTAATTTACTTTATTGTAATTGTACCTCGTACAACAAAATTAAATGCCATCTTTAGTGTACATTATAATTATACAAATAAAACACAAACATACATCCTTCACATTCTATACAATTGAATTGAAAACCCAACATTGCATTAATATTGCACTAAGGAGGAAGGAAGGAAAAGTAGATATGTTATATTGAGGAAATTATAATAGGTCTCAATGAAGATACTTTTCATTGTATATGGCAAGGCTGAGGGAGAGAAGGGGATAGGATAGGGAAGGCTTCTGTGCAGCAAGCCTGAGGGAGAGAAGGGGAGAGGAGAGGCTGATCATAACTACTCATTAATTTTCAAGCTGTAAGTGTACATTTATCAAGCCCAATCACATAGTTTCGTAGCAGAGCATGAGTATTCAGCTAGTAACCAATCATTTGCAAAAGGCAGGACAGAATGATTAAGATAACACTGCAGCCACTTCCCACTCTCAAATCTGAGAACAGAACAGCCAAAATACCATTGAATGTTAGAAGAGAAAGACTAAAATTTAAACCCTTGAAGGCAGGTACCTATATAGACTTTAATTTGTATATAATGCTTAATAAATTAGAAAATTAGAAAATTAGAAAAAGATTTTCTTTATTACAATGCTTAGTTTGCAGATATGTAGGCATGCTCCATAAGTGGAAACTCATTTGGCAGTTAGATAAAAAAAACTTTTAGTTTTCTAGATTATTTTTATATCACATACCCCTCTTATTTCTTTTTCCTCAAGACAATTTTATCCATGTCATTTCTGGGTTGCAAAAATGCAAATGATGAGAACTTTGATTATCCTTCTGCTACCCCATAATTATCCAGATGTTTGCAACCCAATTATTGTGTACTAGGCACATTTGACATTGTAGGGCTTTAACAACTAATATTTTGGGAAATATGAAATTCCTTCTATATTAGTTACTTGTGAGGTGTGCTGCTAAGTAGGTACACCAGCTGCAGCTTGATCTTAGCTCTAGATAACTATGCTAAGAATAAGAGGGGATTCCATACTGATAATTCAAAGATAATACTTCTAAATTGGAGAAAATGAGTAAAATATGTTTTCTCTAAATAGCTTAATAAATTTTAGATTATATCTTTCTATTCTTTGAGAAAATGCCATTTGATTATCTTTCACCCAAAGTGGAAAGAATTAACTCCAATTTATAATACATTTTCCTGCTCAGAGGAAGGACTGGCAACCCACTGTAAATAGAGGATATAGAGGAGTCTGTACAGAAGAGAAACTTTAGAAGTGTTATGAGAGATTGTTGTATTATACTGAATTAACTATTCAAGTCCTCTGGATGGATTTTGCCATCCATAAATCACATTTCTGTAAATATACTTAGCAAAAATTAGACAATTTTAAGGGAGAAAACAATGGATTAAGAATCGTTGGAAAGAAACTACACCCCCCCCCAAAAAAAAACCGCACTCCTTGTTTATTTGATATAATCTGAGGAAATTATTTCCCATTCTACATTTGTCTAGGAAGATACTTCAGTAGAGATTAGGAGGAAATCCCAACTCACCTGCATAAGTCTCAACTGTCTTTGTTAAGACACTGCACTCTTCTGTGATTTTGGCTTCAATAGTCCTCTTGCCCATTCCATACTCCCGTAAAGTGGATAATGTAAACCGTCGCATCACTTTCCAGTTCTCACCATGAGCAAAAACAAGACCTGAAGAAAAAAGGGGCTAGATTGTGAAATATAATTTTAAAATCCTTTGCAGCCCATTCTTGTTTCACAGCTTTAATAAAGCAGGCTCTATCAATTTGATCAAGCATTTCATCACTCTGTCCAAAAACTTGGCTGACAGATTTTTCAAAGTTTGTGTTAAGTATTTTTCCTCAATTCTCTATTTCCTCTCCCTTTGATAGTCAGCTTCAAAACAAAAATGAAAGCAATCTCCATTTTGTCATGAGCAAATATCTTCTAAATTGGTGGGCCCCAACTTTTGGGGACTCAGGGACTGTGGAAAACAATTTTTCCTCAGGCTGGGTTTCACATGCTAACTAGGTCCTGCACATGCGCAGATGAAGCTTCACTTGTTTGCATGTCCTGGTTCTTAATGGACCACCACCTGTGGGTTCTAAATTATTCAAAACTGTTCTAAATTATTCAAAACTATAATTCCAAATTTCTCTGGCCCCTTAATATATTATTAATTTTTTAAAAATAAATATTTTGGACTATGTGGCAATTAATTCGATAGAATAGAGTGGAGTGGAGTGGAGTGGAGTGGAGTGGAGTGGAGTGGAGTGGAGTAGAGTAGAGTAGAGTAGAGTAGAGTAGAGTAGAGTAGAGTAGAGTAGAGTAGAGTAGAGTAGAGTAGAGTAGAATAGAATAGAACAGAACAGAAAAGAAGAGTAAAGAATAGAGTAGAGTAGAATAGAATAAAATAGAACAGAACAGAAGAGTAAAGAATAGAGTAGAGTAGAGAAGAGAAGAGAAGAGTAGAGAAGAGTAGAGTAGAGTAGAGTAGAGTAGAGTAGAGTAGAGTAGAGTAAAGTAGAGTAGAGTAGAGTAGAATAGAATAGAATAGAAACAGATGAAGAATACTAAAAAAACAGAACTGGAAGGGACCTTGGAGGTCTTTTAGTCCAACCCCCAGGCAGGAAACTTTCAGACAAATGGTTGTCCAGTCTCTTTTTAAAAGCCTCCAGTGATGGAGCATGTACAATTTCTGAAGCAAGCCATTCCACTGATTAATTGTTCTCATTGTCAGGAATTTTTTCCTTAGTTTTAGGTTGCTTCTCTCCTTGATTACTTTCCACCCATTGCTTTTTGCCTTGCCTTCTGGTGCCCCCCCCTCTTCTTTGGGACAGCCCCTCAAATACTGGAAAAATGTTATCATGTACCTCTAGTCCTTCTTTTCATTAGACTAGACATGCCCATTTCCTGCAACAATTTTTCATGCTTTAGCCTCCTGCCCACTAATCATTTTTGTTACTATTCTCATATATAAGCCCACTAGGACTCCAAGATCCCTCTTGCTGATACTGCTGTTGAGCCAAATTTCACCTAATCTGTATCTATACTTTTAGTTTTTCTTGCCTAAGTATAAAACCTTATTTTTCTCTGACATTGAATTTTATTTTGTTAGATAGGGTCCAGTGTTCAAGTCTGACAAGATCCCATCCGGATCTTGAGCCTATCTTCTGGGTTCTTGGCTGTTCCTGCTAGCTTGGTATCATCTACAGATTTGATGACTTCCCTTCTATTACCTCATCTAAACAATTTATGAAGAAATTGGGCCTAAAACATAACCTTGGGAGTACCATACTGCTTACTTTCCTCCATGTAGTTGTAGTTCCATTAAGGGCTACATGTTGAGTGCAGTTTGTTAGCCAGTCACAAATCCATCTGGTGGATGGATTTTAAAACTGTTAAAATCAAATTTACATTATCTCTTAAGGATGCAGAAATTCACCTACTAAATTTGGATGAATTTTCTGACCAAAAGGGTCTTAATGTCATCAATATGTAAAAAAAAATTAAACAAATATTCCCAAAAAAGTGAATTAGCTCAGCAACTCTAACTGTTGAGAGGGATCTAGGAGTCCCCTAGTGGACAACCATTTGAATGTGATTGTTCATGCACACACATTTCTGAACTGGTAGGGAAGGTAAGTGAATTCCCCCCCCCCCCGCAATGCATCAGATGAATGCTATGATGGAATAAGTAACGGAAAAAAATATATTCAGATGGAGACACTGGCAAAAACATTACAAAAAGAAAAGGTTTGTATCTCCAGTTCCCTCCATTGACACTGAAGGTTTTAAATTACAGTGGCACAAGATGGATTGTGCCATCTTGGATTTTCATCCAGGTTGGGTTTCCAAAAGCTGTCTCGCTCATCTGAGATTTTGCTGGTGAAAACCTCAGGTGAATATTTCCTCATGATACTGATCATAAAGGATTGACTATGATCCAGAATGAAGTGACTCACGAGATCCTTTTGTTGCCTCTTCAAAAAAGGGGGATGGTAGCTCTCTCTGCAAATGCATCATCCTGGTTCTCTACAGCAGGAAAAACTATGCATATGAGAGGACCTAGACTGAAAAATGCATACACCAGGACCTTCCCCACCCCAAATCTGCAAAACAAAACAAACCTGTTGCAGAGTTGTGTCTGTGTATGACTCATGTTGTTATTGTAAGGCTGTCTTCTCCTTCTATTCTCAAGCTTCCCCTAGTAATGACTGGATGTAGACAAAGTGATTAAAGAAAGATTTTATCTGGGTCACTCTCTGGATTGGATTTCCACAAGCTTCTTAGTTCTTTTATGTTACTACATATAAAAAGGTCTCCAAGGCACTGATTGCATATTTGCAAAGCATGCCAGCTACAACCCAAAATGAAACAACTCACCAAAGCCCTTTGCAACGTGCTCAAAAAAGGGGACGGAGGCTCTCTCTCCAAATGCCTCTGCCTGGTTCACTAGAGCCTCTTTGACCGTCTCATAGCCAGTCAGCACCACCATCTCCTGGAATCCCAGTTTGAGGCGGAAAATGGTACCATATTCTTTTGACCACTGGAATTCAGCAGAAGGAAAACAAGAGACCATTTTGATCAATCATTAGACTCAAATATGTAGAAGATGGCTTTAAGAAACTACGAGTCAAAATTCAAAGGTGGAGATGATGGTATTTCCTTTTTCTATTTTATTGAAAATTGTGATAGTATATTTCTCAGCTTCTGCTTTGCAAACGTGAACAAACCACAGGACTCAGAGTTCGTGATGCTGGTTTGGTTTAATTTGCTAAAGTATACAGGCTGGTGCTATCTGCTTCAATTCAGCGCTGGGTCGGGTGTTTCCTAATGCCATTTAAATAGCCCACGCTGTGCCCCACCCACGCTCAGCTGTGCTTTGGAGTCGCCTATTGATGATGTCATTCTCTCGCGCCTCTCGAGCATTTCTGCAGCCACTTATTGCTTCTCTCATTGCTGGTCAGGTATTGCAGCCTTCCAGTTATGTATTTATGTAAAGGTACATCCTGAAGTGCAGACCCACCACCATGTCGCCACCCTTGTGCCCCCCTCCCCTCTGGAATGTTGTGTCAGTTTGGATCCGACAATATTCTTCTTTACAATTTTTAATTTCCATATGATCTAATTTAATATAACTTTAACAAATATTATGTAATAAAAAGATTCTCACACACTAGAAATGTATGTCAAACTAGAAAAAACAGTTTTTAATATGTTTTAAAAGGGTCATTTGTGCAGGACATACTATGAAGATGAAACCCGCACAAGGGATACATTTCCGTTCTACAATTTGGAAAGGTGCTTTGAGCATAGAGTAGTCTTGGATATATAGTAGAATTTCATAAAGGAGAAATTGATTATCTGACATCTTGTTTCAAAAAATCACACAGAAACAATAAAAACATTTACAATGCAACTGTTTCTTTGGTTATCTAAGAAAGGGGAACACAACAACTAGACCCTTTCACTCTCTGTGTGCGTGTTCGACACATGTACACATTCACACCAATTTAACATCAGCATATTCCCACACATTTCCTCCATTGTACAACTGCTCACTGCTTGTATAAACAATTCCACAAACAAATATTTCACTCCATGCTTTGTTCAGACAGAATAATTATTATTACTGTATTATTATTATTTCAGGGAATTTTGACAAGCCAATGAACTCCACTTTCCAAATCTTTTTGAATAAGGTCTTTTTGTTTATTGTTAGAGGGTTTCCCACCCTCCATGTCTTGAAAATGACTCAACCTTCACACATGCACACAAACCATACTCCACATGCACACAAGCAGCACTAAATGTCATTTTCAGATCTGTGGAGGTTTTTCCTTTAAGTTTCCACTTTAAAAAAATAAATAAATTATGATTTATTTGAAACATTTCAATTAACAAGGATTCCCTTTTGAGAAATGAACCTGAACAAAGATTTACATTTATTTTTATAGTTGGCACAACAAAGAAACTTCAAAGTAAAAGCTGATTGACTTAAGGAAAATCAACTGCCCAGTTACATCATGAAAAATTAGGTATCCAATATTATGTAAGCATAATGATTGAAAAGAGCATTGTATTCTGAATAAAAGTAAAAGCAAGGGAAAAAATGTCAGAATGAATATGGATAAGATACATTCACAGCGCTTTTCCAACTAATACTTGTTTTGTTCATTAGTTGTAAATAAAACTGTTTTTTTCTGTTAAGCACTTCTACAAGGTCCCAGTTTCTAAAAGAAAGGCTTTTTACATTCTTTTTGCTAGGCTGGGCTTATGGCCAATTATTAACAAAAGAGAGAAAAAAGGAGAAATAAGGTATATTAAACAAAGAAAAGAAAGAAAACCCATTTTAGTAAGCCAGTGCTACACTAAAGAATACAAATTGAAAATATTACAAAGTCTATTTTATGTTGACCTCAGGCCACCCCAGACTTACCAGAACAAGCTACCAAGTTTTTATCCCATCCCAACAAGTTGTTGCAAAGAATATTCATGTTTGTTAATCACCAGACTTTACCTCTATCATTGTTTTGAAAGGCTTCTTCAGATCCATCATATGTAGATTTCCCAAAATGGGTATAGTCCTGGGTCCTGGAGGGAGATTGTGGGAGATGTTACTCAAGGAACTTCCCTTTTTCAAAAGGAACATAATTGCAAGAATAAATAGTAGTGATGTCAAAATTACTCCAGTCCAATCCATTTCTTGTAGTAAGCAGTTTTAAGCAAAAATTATAAGGAATTTTGTAAACTGAAATAATTCCAGTATATTTCAAAGCAACTCTGTCTACTGAATCACCAGACTGTTCAATTTTGCTCTTGTTTTCTGTTTCCTCCCCAGTAATTTGACCTGCCCTTGCAAGGGATTATTGAAAACTTAGCAAACCAGTTTCACATCTTTGTACAGCACAATCAAAAATCCATCTTTTAAGATAGATGTATAGAAGAAATATTTAGGAGGGATCATGAAATCTTCATGAAATCTGTAAAAATATCTAACAGAATCTTCAGGAATAAATATTTTACTATAAATATGACTGATAAATGATACATAAATAAATGGAATCAAATTAATTACTACTAAATGAATAGGGCCATCTTGCAGAGACACATGTCTTGCTCTCTGCCCGAGACACTGGCTCCGACCAGCTGCAGCAGATGCTCAACATTGTAAACAGCATCCCCTCCTCCTCCTGAAGCCCATTATGATGGAGCATCGGCCACAGATGGCTCAGGCCAGCGTCTTGGGACAGAGAGCAAGTTGTGTGTCTCCCCAAGCAACCAAGGTGCGTGCAGCACTAATAAGCACTGGAAGAAGCACCTGCAAGCTGAGAGGCAAGTACAGGGGTGCTTCCCTCTCGTTCGGAGTGAGTCTCCATCTCTGCCATCGCCCTTACCTTCTCAGGCTATGCAAGGAGTGACTGGGAGGGGGAGGGGAAGGGCCAGCCAGCCAACAGGGAGCCACAGCAGGGGGACGAAAGAGCAGCATGCAGCTCTGGGGCTACAGGTTGCCAAAATCTGGTCTAGACAGTCACTTATCTAAAATGGTATAGGTTCTCCTGCTTGAGCAGTGGGCTAGACTTAAAAACCTCAAAGGTCCCTTGCAGCTCATTCTATTCTATTCTAAACCAATCCTGTTATTTATTTATTTATTTATTTATTTATTTATTTATTTATTTATTTATTT